>JAOEHI010000018.1:9472324-9486009 GCA_025447815.1 Percopsis transmontana | reverse complement strand
TTTTTTTGTGTGATTTTAATTAAATTAATTGGATTTTTTTTAATCAAAATTTTTCTATTTTTTTTTCTTCCCCCCCCCCCCCCCCCCACACACACACACACACTTAGATTACACTCTAATGTAGAGGAATATATCTCTGTGGGCAGAATAGCTATGCAAGCTACTGTATGCTGCATGCAGGCTGTCCCATTTGACAGGTTGGCCAAAATCCTTAAATTTGGTCTTTCAACTGTAAAAAGTCATATTGTATAGGACACACATTAACAGGCATAATATGAGGATTATTAGAATGAGTTTATAATGCTTCATAATTACCAGTCAACATCCAAGTGCTGAGACCACTTTTAATGGGTTTCATGAAACATTCATTTAAATCGTCATAAATTACCACTACATGCTATGTTCTTCCATAGACAAAAACCTTAAAGCACGCTTAGGTTTCATGCATGTATTTGCACACGTTTGCATGTGTTCAGTCTATATGCATTTGCACGTTGACGAGCATGGATTTGTGCATGCAAAATAAAATCGGTGTGTTTATTCGCGCGATACATAACGTTGCATGGAGCTTCTAACATTATAAGGTTTCAAGCACTTGGATTTGGAAATGCATAACTTCAAGAGCAGTTCAGATTTGTGTAACCCTGATGAAGGGCATTGTAACGAATCGTGCTGGGTTTTTACTACGAAAGTTCTATTGTATAGCTGCTTCACACATTAAATACTGTAGTTACAATATCAGTGTGCTAGTGCTTGTTCAAAAATGTGTTTTGACAGAAACCACGTTTGCCGTTTGTTTGAATTCTCTCCCCAAAGGTTTTCTCAGCATGGTGTCATTAAATAATACTATTGTACTACACGATTCTAGACGCATGTGTTGTTTTTCAGAAAATCATCACACCATGTGGATTTAAGGAAAGGGTTGCTATGACGGCACGCATGTGTGTGCGTGTGTGTGTGCGTGTGTGTGTGCGTGTGTGTTTTTTCTATAGGCATGTGGCTAAATGAGTCTCTGCGAAAGTGACCTCCATTAGGAGCAGCTGAGATGGGTCCGTTTGTTTTCCAGCAACGGGCAGGAATGGCGGACGGCTTTTGATTTATTAGAACCATAAGCCTAGTGACCGTGATGAAGTACATTTCCATTTTAAAAGACTATACAGCTTAATCTGGAGAGGGGTGGAAAAAGAGAGAAAAGTTGAAGAGCAGGCGAAACGAGAGGAGAATGGGCAGGTGAGGTTTGCCCGAGCTTGAGCAATCAGAACGGAACGACTCTGAAGAGTAAATGGTGAATAAAAAACAAAGTGGAAGAGTGAAAGATTTTAGCGAGTTTACTTAGCAATATGCAAATACTGTGTATTGAAAAGTATTTCGTGAGTTGGAACAAGAGAGGAGATGGAAAATAAACTCTTTTGGATGGAGGATGGAGGAATTTCTGAGCTGCAGAGGGGGACATTGGTGTTACATACTTAATCCTGCATAAGGTTGTTAACAGACACTAATGCCTCAGATTTAAAGAGGGAAAACATTTTGGGATGTTTGGCGCCAGACCTTGCAATCATCCAAGGATTGTGTAATGAAAACGGAGCTTTGCCAGTGCCATGGGTGGCATGTCAATTTGGACCCCTGCTGATATTTCTCTTTTAAGCTTTCTCTGCCATATTCAAACTGGTCACGGCATTGACTCCAAAATGCGATATGTATTTTGCCACACAGTGGCAAATAAAAGTGAACATTTCTATGTAAACAAAAATAGCTCTGGCGCTAACTAGCTCTCGCTCTTTCCAGCTGTTTTCGCTGTTCCAGAATTTAAAATGGATACGTATTGTCAATTTTACATTGCACGCAGTATAAATTCTCAACATGACTAATGCACAATAACTGTAGCCTGCAGAGAAACCCACAAAAAAAAACACATGTATGTATGAATAAAATTAAAATATTATATTAATGTGTATCTGCTTTAGAAAAGGGTGTGTGTATGTTTCCGTGTGTGTCTTTCAGCCAGAGTGTAACAAACAGGCTCCCATCCGGAGAAGTGATGAAGTGCTTCTTAAATGAAAATACACCTGTCTTTAGGACAAATACGTGCCACTAATTACCTGTCTAACCTAAATCTCTATGCGCCAGATGTTAGCCCAAACACACCGGGGCAGAGACAAATTGCGGCAGGCTGTTTTAGCTCGGCAACGTAAATATAGTAGAGGCTTAAATCATCTTTTCCTTGACCCTGTTAGGGAAGTTGTTCAATGTGATTTCGGAGCACGCCGAGCCTGTAGGAAACTAATTGTAAAGATAGGGCAGAAGGTATCTCAGTATCACATAATCTCTGCTCTTGCTCTCGCTCTCCCTTGCTGTCTTCCTATCTCTCTTGCTCGCTCTCTTCGGCTTGACCGCGCCATAAGCGGGATTACATTTTGATCTGTATCCTTGCGTCTAATTCAGATTTCTATTACAGTTATGTTGACCCAACCCTCGCCTCCTCCTTTCCACTAGGACAAGTTGAGGGGAGGGGGAGAAAAAAAAACCTGCACTTGGTGAAGAATTTAGAAGTCCAGAGTGGGATTCACGTAGGACCTTGAAAAACTTTTCAGGTGTAAGTTACAGTAACTCAATAAGAACCCTTTCACGTTGTGCTCGCCCTTTGCTGCTAAACCCATCTTGCCTTGCGCTCTTCTTTCTTCTCCACATCTCCATACCCCCCTGGCCTCTCTGCCTACTGGTTACCTCCCTTCTCTTGTCTTGTTCTGTTCTTTTTGGTCTGTCTGCCTGCCTTCTACTGTCATATGTCTCATTATATGGTAATAGCCAAGGGACTTTGGGCTAACCTTTAGGTTCAGCAATTATTTAGTTCGTTTTTAGAGATTATTGTTGTTATTATTAACACAGGGATTGATAATCATCCAGCTTGTTGATAATATTGTCCTAATTTTCTGTACTTTTATTTATTTGTAATTGTTTTATTTTATTGTGTACTGTATCTTGGCCAGGTCTCTGTTGCAAATGTAACTTCAAGTCTCAATGAGACTTCCCTGGTAAAGTAAAGGTCAAAGGTAAAATATAATGACCAGGTCATTTGTGCCTCTATCCACCATGGGAGTGGCTCTTGGGGTGTAAGGCAGGGAGGCCCCATGGGTGCGAGTCTATTGCAGGGCCACTAATAACACATCCTAAACAACTAATGGCAATTCAGAGTCTCCAATTAATCTCACCTGCATGCATTTATAGGTCAAAGGAAGCCAGAGTACCTGGAGGAAACCCTGGTGAACAACCAGAAAGAACAACAGGCAGACACTACTTAGACATTGGGAACCGAACCCAGATCCTGTGACGCCGAAGTGCCATTGAGCCACGCTCGCGGGTAAATATCCAAAATGCTGGGCTGTCAATATGTCTGTGCACTATTGTCATGGCGACAAACTCCTGTATGTTTATTATACTTGAAGAATGAAGTGCTTCTGAATCTGATTCCCTCTTTCATTTGGCCTTTTTTTTTGCATGCCTCCTCTCCTTGGCGCCCCCCTTCTCCATCACTATCTATTTCCAGACAGTCCGTATTTGAATTATAAGTGAATGGGGAATAATAATGGGGGGCACCACATTCTGCCATGCTCTCCTCTTCCTTAAAGGACAGGATAATGAGACGGAGTATCTATTTGCACAGTGTAATGTGTGTGTCTCCAGACACCGCTAAAGGAACGGAGACCTCTCCATTTCAGAATTGGGGGGGGGCTGGTGCGTACAAGCTAGGCTAGGCTAGGATCAGCCTTAGCCTGCATGCTAAAGCTACGTTCATGTTGGGTGGGAACTCAGAACTTCCTGCTTACTACTGTACATCAAGGTCGGGCCTTCGCTAATGTATCATGTCGTTTCATCATGAATTAATCTTATATGCGTATATTTATCTTACATACATTACCTAACCGTCCAATATAGCGTGTTTATTTGAAGGTTACGTTATGTAATGTGAAAGTTACGTTGTTTCTTGTTGCGGGACGTCGCAGAACTGTGTCTCGGAGAAGTCGGAGCTCTGAGATAGTTTACGACTGTTTCCTACTCTACTGAGAAAAAGTCCTCTTTTACTTACATGATCCAAATTATTTATCCCATCCCTGATATTCCACTACGGTTCCATCGGGCCATTAAAAAAGGCTGCCTGTATGTTAGAATCCACACTCGGGTTCTTCACATCCGACAAGTGCATCAGTAGTGTGATTTCATGCAGCTCAGGTGAACAGTGGTCCTACTGGGGAAGCTTCAGGAGTTAGGAAATGCACACTCATTGCTGTATCAATTACAATTACAATGAGATCATTTAGCAGACGCTTTTATCCAAAGCGACTTACAATTACATGCTGCTATTACATGGAGCAGATAGTGGTTGGACATCTTGCATCTTGCTCAAGGATGCTTACAGGTAGGTCAACTCTAGGCCTCGAACCCACAACCTTCTGGCTGGGAGTCCAACGCCTAGACCACTAGACTATCCTGTCCCGTATCAACCTGTCAGTCTTAATCACAACTAACAGGTATGGAGCATAGGTAAATATGTCCATTAGTGGCCCCTGGGGGTGGGATTATAAGTGCCCAACAGCCTATGAAATGCAGATTGGCCCAATTCAGATGCATGCACACACCGCTCTCCTGTGTGGTATCAGCCATGAGTGCTCATTCTAATTATTTGGGCAAATGTACTAATTAGCTATCAGGTACCCCCTCCACACACACACACACACACACACACACACACACACGCACAGACAAACGCACACACACTTATCATCCTCCCCCGGACATCTTTTGTATTCAAAATAGGCTCCCAGCATGGTTGGAATTTTTCAGGCCGTCAGCAAATATTTACCAGTTCCATCTCATTACGGTTCAGGCTAAAATGCTGGCTATGAATATCTTAAGGCCCCTGGTACACGCCATCTAAACTCTGCCTTGACCTTTACTGCTGGCCGCCTGCACTGGCAACCGCGCTGCACTTTCAGTTATGTAGGCACACACACACACACATGGCGTGCACAGGTCTGTGTACACGCCATACACGCTATGCACACGCGGTTCCTGTGTCACCGGGAGTGTTGCGATGTGACTTGAGACTAAGGCAAAGTGATGATTATGTGTAAACATTTCCCTCACCCCACTCAGCTAGGCTGTTGGCTTCACCGGTGCCGCCTCCTGCTCTGATCAAGCCATTAACACGCATCCTATTATAAATATCTGGTTTGGGCTGATCAAGGGAAATGCTGACAATTCCTCTTTCTCCGACTTTGGCGATTAGCAAGTTGGGCCTTGTCAATACAATAGTAATGAATGGGCCAGATAAACGTGATTTGGGGGCATAATCATTTTTTTGTGATAGTTTGATATTGCTGGTCTGCATTTTTGCTTAAAAAGCAAAGTGATTAATCAATAATTAATTTTGAAGCCGAGTCATTGATAGAGGCAAAACGATGAAAACATTCACCATAAATCTGCACTTTATTACGGGTGCTATTGAAGGATGCACGGCTGCCCCTCGGTAAGTATGTTTGTGAGCATTTTCTATATGGTTAGCAAAATGCCTGAGGAAAAATATTCATGCATCTTATCTGCTGCAGAATGTCTTTTTAGGCGGGCCATATTTGTTTGTCAGTTCTCATAGTAATATAATGTATGTTAAGAGATGGTAAGTAAGGGTGTATGTTTAAAAAAAAAAAAGGGGAACTAAACCTATTGCGTGTTGCACGACCATGTTCTTCATCTTCTGCAACATCTGATGAACTGGCTTGCGTGTCTATTAAGTGTTTCCCATCATTTCTGTGAAGCAAATGTTCTCATAAACTTTGACGATCCACAATACGCAATTGTCTCCTCCTTCCGCTCTAATATTTGACCCTAAATTCAAAACGTCTTCCATGGGTTCCTCATAAAAACAACATTAGGTCACGTGACTAGCAAGTTGGCGCTGGCCAATAAATATAAACACGGTGGTGATTTCGACTTGTTTCTTACAAAGCCATTACTAGCTTCATCCCCGTACAGTTGATCTGCACCGCATCAGTGGCGTGACTCAAAATCCACAATCAGAAAATAAATGATTTAGAGACTCAAAATATCCCTTTACATCATAATTTTAGATGTAAAGATGTGTGTGTGTGTGTCTGTGTGTGTGTGTTCAGATGAGACAATGGTGTGAATTTAAAGACAATGCTGTGTTCGTGCCAGCTCTTTGATCATAGAGCCAAGCCCCATCGTTCCCAGAGGTATTTACCCGATCTCTTCCTACCACATTGTTAAACACTACCTCCGTACATTTTTATAACGCCATTGTTAAGCTCAGAGGATTTTTATTTGGCTCGCCTCGCATCCCCCCTGCCCCCCACCCCCCCTCCTCCTCCTCCTCTCCCTTCCTTCATTTTGTCTCTCAGGCAGTGAGGCTCTGTGTTTGTGTGTTTGCGTTGCCCCGTCCTTTCACCTGGAAGTGTCTAGGTGTGTATTTATAGTTCCCTGGACAGCAGACATGAGACTGAAGACCAAACATCCTGTTCCTCTAAGGGCACATGGGTCTCTTACACCCCTTCTAATCCCTCTGCTTAAAGGGACATTGTGTAACAGCTAGGGCCATTACATTTCTTATTTCTTATACATTTCATTATCATTCTTAAATGATTTTAACATTGTCGTTAAGGTTAGAAATCGCTATTTCGCCACAAGGTAAGATAATGCAGACTAACACTTTGTTCAGAGACGCTCTCCGTGTACCGCTGGTCGAGATAACCCCAGACACCCTATGGAGTGTGTGCTTGAACTCTGACCTATGAGACCTTGATCTGTGGGTAGCGGTAGCCACTTTTGGACAATGAGATAAATGGAGAAAACGGGTGGAAATTATTGTTCACACCGTGCTCAACTGATAGGCTGCCCCGAAGGTTTCTTCCACTTCCCCAAGTGGAGTGCAGAATGTATTTTTTTAAGGACGTTTTTCCTTGCCTGATGGTAGGAAAATGTACACCGGGTGTCGTTGGTTTCCATATGAAATTTGGGCCTGTGCAGCCTTCAGACTGTAATGTGATCAACGGACATTGCCTTGACATTGCCAATAAATACACATTTAAAGCTGCTGTACAGAATAGAAAATATAGGTTTGTCAGCACCGTTCCTCTGTTATTCCAGTTATTTAAAGTTGTGCTGCAGATGACAATCTCCGGAGCAGGCAGGTGTGGCCTCAGGTTGTGAGTCATTGACATGCACATGAAATATTATATAGAAATTGCTTGAAAATATATGATAGCGTTTAACACAATTATCAAATAAAGTCAGTATGCTAAATGCCTGGTCTGTTCATGTGTGTTTCTATGCTTAGACACACACATGAAAGACACTTGCATACATTAAAAAGTGTAAATTATGCTAAGTTGAAGGAATTCTCTAGTGCAGGGCTTCTCAAAGCTTCTAAGCTCCTGTACTATCATTTTTCAAGTAAAACTCCTTTACCGTACTAGAAGGTGGATGTATGTAGTTATGTATTTGTTTTATACATATATATCTAAGCTATAATTGTTGATGACTTAAAAGCAGTATTACATTTTAAAGATTGTGGAAATACAGAAAAAACACATAAACGCTAAAATTTAGAGTGAGACAATTTGATTGCTTGGGAACACAGACACATCGCTGCTGGATTTTTAAGCCGGTTTATATAATGCTTTATATTTTGAAAAATAAATATAAAACGGTTTTATTTACGGTCATATTTTATGATTTGCATTTCACCCCATGTGCCCCCTGTAGTACCTTCAAGTACCCCTAGTGGTATGCGTATCCGCATCTGAGAAACCCTGCAAGTTGGGGCAGTGCATTGCTCATGAAGAGGCTATGGATGGCTGGATGGATGGCTGTATAGATGGATGGATGGATGGCTGTATAGATGGATGGATGGATGGATGTATAGATGGATGGTTGGATGGATGTATAGATGGATGGATGGCTGTATAGATGGATTGATGTATAGATGGATGGATGGCTGTGTAGATGGATGGATGGCTGTGTAGATGGATGGATGGATGGATGTATAGATGGATGGATGGATGGATGTATAGATGGATGGATGGCTGTATAGATGGATGGATGTATAGATGGATGGATGGCTGTGTAGATGGATGGATGGATGGATGGATGTATAGATGGATGGATGGATGGATGAACACAATTGGGGGGGCCAATTCACTTTCTGTCACTGTGGGCAGTATTTCCACACCATATTGTAAATGCACCAGTGTTCACACAGGCCTACCTAGACACTCCCAGCTGGTCAAAGGCCGTGTGTGTGTGTGTGTGTGTGTGTGTGTGTGTGTATGTGTGAGAGAGATATATGGCCAGAGAGGGGAGGAGGGAGGCTGAGTTTGAAGAGAAAGAAAGTGAGAAAGGCGGTGCGGCGTGGCCATCTGTCGTGCGTTCCCCAGTAGTCGTAGCAGCCGAGCAGAAGAAGGTGAAGTCTGTCCACATTTATCCTCTGGCCCCACATCACAGAGCCAGTGTTGGCCCAGTGACCGCCCCGCTGTCACTCTGCACTCGTGGGCGTGTGTGTGTGTGTGTGTGTGTGTGTGCGTGCGCGTGTGTGCATTATGTAGCCAACGTTGACCCCAGACACGATGCTGCACTGCCCGATTTAATGAGAAGGGCTGGGTTGCCATGTTGGGCACACGTGTGTGCGTGTGTGTGTGTGTGAAACGCCTGTGTAAATACACGTACACGTACGTGCGTGTCGACGCAGAGGCCGTTTCCCCACCACCACCGTTTCCTCCAGATCACACGTGCGTGCGGAAACTCGCACACCCCTTGGAAAGTTACGGGGAAAATAAGAGAAAAATGGCCCCTCGTCTGAGCCGATGATCCCAGGTGGGTTTTCGTGTCTTGGTGGAAGTTGGACTGGTCTTTTTTTAAAGAATAGAGGGGGGGGGGGGGTGCTAATGTGTGTGAGTGTGAGGTTGCCTAGTCTCTCGCCTGGCCAGCGAGGGTGACAGTGTTTTAATGATGCATCTGCTCGTGTCAAATGATTCTGGGCACATGGCAAAACCCACGCGCGCGCACGCACGCATGCGCACGCACGCGCACGCACGCGCACGCACGCGCACGCACGCGCACGCACGCGCACGCAAATTCAGGCATTTATGTCTTTATGTCAGAAATACACACCTGCTTATACACTCGCGCACACATCCGCGCACACACACTCTACCTATCTGTCACACTCGTTCATCCACCACGCACGCATATTCGGGAATGAAGCGCACGTGCGCGGGAACGCGCGCGCTCCCGTGGGTGCCGTGCAGCGGGCAGCAGTTCACTCGCACCCCTCCTCTGGTGCTGTGGTGGCTGGTTTTAATGTCCCTGCCTAATGATCTGGCACGCGTCGAAAGGTAAATGCTAATTTGCTTTAAGTGGAGCCTTTAGGCGGAAAAGCCTTGTAGGGCTTAGCTCCCTCCCCGAAACGACAGTGTTTACCACAAGCAGCCGTTGACAGATTCCATTTCAAATATGAGCTCTCTATGAAAAAAAAAAAGAAAAAGCGCTTGCTGTCGGAACACAAACGCCAACACTGCTGACGGGGGCTCAAACAGGGGTGCATCTGTACGGGCTGTTTGTTGTGTCTTTGCTGGGGTGTATGTGTCTGCGTGTGTGTGTGTGTGTGTACGCTAGCAGTCTGTGGCCATGCATGTGTGTACTACGCCATTCTCGGAGAAGGAGGTGATTGAAGGCGAATCACTCGGAGCCAGCAGGCCGGTGAACTGGACAGGCAAGGCAGTAAGAAGTACACAGAAAGAGAAGGGTAGAGAGAGAGAGGGGCAAAAATCACTTCTTTCTTCCCCCTTCTGTGGGAAGGGTGGTGAGGCTGTGAAAGCACATTCTGAGGAAGCCGCGCGAACACGCCGGCTTGGTGTCGGGTCCCTTTGTAGGAGAAATCTGGGCAGTTTCAAATGAGTTTTTCATCACTGAAAGGGGGACTCATTATCACTTTTGTATACTCCCTCCACTTTCATTCTTCATCAGGCCTTTGTAAGCACAAAAAGTGCTAAAGCAGTTTTTTTTGTCTCCCCTGCCCGATTCCCCTCACTTGTAAATCGGGAGTTACTGAAGTGTGGAGCGCATGGAGAAAACTGCTGAAAGTAAATGTCTAAACACCACAACATGTCGGGATTATGACGGCTTCCGTCTCTTGTATTTGCGCAAATATAGAATTGATTGCATTTTGCTTTGCCAGGCACGCAATCGGTAAACATTCCACAGAGAATAAACTGGCATGGCTCCGATACTTTGTAATATAGTTTTCATTCAAAATCCACCGTTTAAATAACAACAGAAATGGCCATTTCCTCGTTAGAAACTAGCACAATCCAACACAAGGCCTTGGCACTGCCATTGAACTGGTGGTGTTGTTGTGAACTGGCGAGGACAGTGGCTTGCTTCTAATGAGGAAACCCACATTTTGAAAGTGAAGTGTGAACAAATCGGTCTTGTGTTTTCAAGAGCAGAGGCCAGGAAATTAGTGAGGAACTCTCAATACCTTGGGCAAGAGGAGAGCAAGGCAGTGGGGATGGGAGGAGATGAAAGGGGGGTTTAAAACAAGACAAGGCGCTCGTAACCACAAGACAATAGACGCGAGGAGAGGTGGGTCAAGTAGTGGGCAGGGTCGAAGCAGACAAGAGGTTAGAGGTTAGACGAGTGGCTCCCTTTCTCTCTCGTTCGGTCTTTGTCATTCCTGCAGCTTTACTGTTACTTTCTAACCAGTTAGTCTCTAGAACATTCCCCTCCTCAAACCTCTTCAAAAGTCATGCACCGTTTGCATTTGTTCTCCCTCTCACTACTGCTTACAATTCTGTCTGTGGTGGCATTCAGTTAAAAGGTGCTTTAGGTATAGGATTTAAGAGATATACATTTAGTGTAATTCCGTAGAAATGCCATCGAGATCCGTCACCGACATCAGTGAGTGAGATGCTCTGTGAGAACATCTGCTCTGGTTGACAGCCCCTGCCTCTGTATAAGTCTGTTTAGATTTTTGACGATGCCCGAAGGAATTCTGACCAATCAGGGCCTCTTTTCCCTGATTGGTCCGGCGAATCCACCTTGCCTGTCAATCACATGACTGCGCGCACACAGCTACAACAGCTTTGTCAATGGTGCTTCGCAATGGCAGCCCAACGGGCTCCAGAGGGAGGGAGCGGAGGAGGAGGAGGAGGAGGAGGAGGAGGAGGAGGAGGAGGGGGTGGGTCTTTGGGTTGTTGCGTTGTTTCAAAATCGAACTCGCTTTCGTTCCTTTTTTAGCCAGCTCTCGTTGCAACTCTCCAATCCTGCCTACAGCAGCTTTAAACACGCAACCACTTTTACCAGTAAAGACATCTATCAGCTTTATTTTACGTGTTAAAAGTATGTTTTTAAAAAAACCGAAGGCAATGAAAAACTGTGGGTGGACTTATATTGAGGTAAGGAAGCTATAGAGTTCAGGGTTTAACAAAAGTTCAGCATTGCTTTAACCCAGTCTAGCATGTTCAGTCAGCCTGTATGGTCCAGCTCCGCCAGTACTGTCAAGCCCCCCCCCGAACAACTCACCACATGCAGGCAAACGGGCAAACAGAGATGGGATATTGCATTTCCTCTCCCATGGATAAACCCTGATGAAAGTGAAGTGTCCTGACAAAACACCCTTTCTCCCCGCGTTGTCTTTTTGACCCCTCTACTTGTCTTAAACTGGCGAGGAAAAGAGGCATGCTTTTAAGAAGCGATGGTGCTAAAGTAATGGGGTAAAATGTGATTTCCAGGCATTAGGAGCCCTCGTAGGGAGGAGGGGAGCTGCCCTGGCTGCTCATTCCTTCCCACCAAGGGCGAGGAGGCAAGGCCCTGGGGGCCCAGAGCCTCGGGAAACATCTGAATCACTCTTAAGAGGCTTCCCCACCCCTAAGCTATAATGGAGTGCAGAATGTCGAAACCACTGCGTGTTTGTAGCGCAAAGTATTTCTCATGTTCACTTAGTCTCTGCTGGTCAGATGTGGCGGGGGGGGGGGGGGGAGTGGAATTACACCAATTGCATAAAGGAAGATGTGTTTCCCAGTTCTTCTAGGTTTCAAAGGAGCGGAGTCAAATTTGTTTTCCTTTGAACTGTAAAGTCGGAAATATTTTCTGTCCGTAATTGTAATTTGACAACTTTGAGCGCTGATTCATTATCAAGCGCCCCGGGCGATGGCAAACGTTTTCTCAGAGTGCAAGTTTTTTATTTTTATGTTTTTTTTTTTTAGTTTTAAACGCCTTTATTTTGAATGCTTAATCTGCGGGCTTCTGGCCTGTGTATATTTTCATGTCTGTGGCCTCCGCCCAAGTCAATTTATTTAAAGACATCGACTAACTCCAATTACGCGGGACCCCTCCTTTGATACGCCGGTTTTCCTTTCTTCACCAGCCATCTTTGATTCTCTCGCTGATCCGCCTCCTCTTGCACACAGCTGCCTCCTCGCTTGTTGTTCTTGGCACCACATCCAAACGTCCTCCAGCCTTTCATTGGTCCCCTCCAAAAGAAGAGGGACATCAAAAAGCTTTCACAGGACTCGCTCGACATGGACATCGCCGAACCTTCCTTGTCTGTTTGTGAGCAGAGGTGTGTGTGTGTGTGTGCGTGCGTGCGCGCGCGTGTGTCTCCGTCTTTATTTATCCTTCAGCGAAGTGGCTGTGTGCACGGCGAGAAGGATGCCCCCCCTTCCCATTGGCCCTTTTGTGTGGAAATGCGAGAGAGCAGTCTAAGGGAGCTCCTTCTCCAGCACAAAGAGCCCAAGGTTACAGCGCAGCCACTGATCCCCTTCCAAAACAGCCGCATTCCTCTCTCTCGCGGGCCCCGCCCGCTAGCCCGCCCGTCTCATTCTGTGCCATGCCATGCCACGCTACGCGTTGCCATCCCCCCCGTCAGCCCCAAAACAAACAGGTGCTGTTCGCCTGACCTTGACTGTTTGAAGAGATTATATGTTTAGCGGCCTCCTCCTCCGCCTCTCGGTGATAAAAGCTATTCTGTCTCTTTTCCTCTCCGTCTGTCCGCTGCTACAAAGCGCCTTTATTCCCTGTGTCTGGTTTGTCTCCACTGGGAGATTATACCGCGGATGGACAAGATGGTGACTGCTCAGGAACTGGGAAATGTGTGTGTGTCTATCTAGTTTAGCATAACTTTATAGACCAACTAGAACACACGAACCGGTTATATGTCTTGGATATAGTGACACACGTTGACCGTTTCCAGGAGATACAGCATGAACAGGGGTCTCAGGTGGCCTAGAGGGGCCACTTCTTACCTTGTAGGAGCAAGCACCTAATATATTCCCACACACTACAGTGTATACAGTATATGCTGTGTTTGGATGATAGTCCTTTGATATTATGAGGTTACATTTACAGCACTTAGCAGATGCTTTTATCCAAGTGACTTACAATTACACAGAGTTATTACATGGAGCAAGTAGGGGTTAGGCATCTTGCTCAAGGATGCTTTCAGGTAAGCCGACTCTGGGGATTGAACCCACGACCCACGACCTTCCGGCTGGGAGTCCAACGCCTAGACCACTAGACTATCCTGCCCCCAAGGTTGTGCTTGTAACAACGGCGTGTGTTGGACGAGAGTAAGCGCAGCCAGCAAAAACACACACACGCTGAATTACGGATGAAAC
>JAOEHI010000018.1:9441659-9454554 GCA_025447815.1 Percopsis transmontana | reverse complement strand
GCAGAAACTCTTCTTACAAGGACTATAGACTAATTTGTATGGAGTTTACTGACTGTGTGTGTGTGTGTGTGTGTGTGTGTGTGCGTGTGTGTGTGTGTGTGTGTGTGCGTGTGTAGGGGTGGGCAGGCGGGTTGATAACGACGACAGGAGAGAGAGACAGAGAGATGGAGAGAGACAGAGATGGCGGAAGAGAGAGAGAGAGTTAGAGAGACACAGAGATAGCGGAAGAGAGAGAGAGAGAGATAGAGAGAGACAGAGATGGCGGAAGAGAGAGAGAGAGATAGAGAGACAGAGATAGCGGAAGAGAGAGAGAGAGATAGAGAGACACAGAGATGGCGGAAGAGAGAGAGAGAGATAGAGAGACACAGAGATAGCGGAAGAGAGAGAGAGGGGGGGGAGAGAGAGCATTAAAGTGCAACAAAGAGTAAAGGATGGAAATAGAGGCGTAGCGGCAGACGGAGGGAGGGAGGGAGGGAGCGAGGCGGGGCGTGAGACGAGGGGAACGGCGCGTGTTCTGGGGCCTGCAGACGGAAAGCGACAAGGGTTACAGGCTCGTGTGGGTGGCATAAGTCATGTTCGCAGAGACGAGAAAATCCCCGTCGCACTGTGACCTTCGCATTGTACAGAAACCGCAGCTGTATTTTTCTTTTTCCTCTATATTCCACGTTCTTTTATTTTCAACACTTCTTTATCGCGTGTAATATCCCTCCCCAGCCCGCCACTGGTTCCGAGGCATCCTTGGTTATTTAGAAACTAGGATTAACCGCGTAATTAGTAATGCACGGAATGCCTCCCCTCTGATCATTGGCTGCCTTTTAAAAAATGAGGCCTTGTTTACGATAGGTGAAACACTTATAGAATCTCTCTCTCTCTCTCTCTCTCTCTCTCTCTCTCTCGCTCTCTCTCTCGCTCTCTCTCTCTCTCTCTGCTGTTCCTCCTTAGATCTATCTCTGTCTTCCTCTTTGTCTCTAACCCCCCCCTCTCTCTCTCACTCTCTCTCTCTCACTCTCTCTCTCTCTCTCTCCCTTTCTTTTTTTACACCAGTAGCACCTGGACCTGCACTATTCATCATGTGGATGACTCGGAACATGAATTAGTTTTCTTTTTTTTATGGCGGAAGATGAGAGGGCCAGATGGCATAAAATAAAAAAAAGAGCAAAAATAAAAAAAGAGTGGGAAGGAGGGAAGAAACGGGTGAGGGAGGGAGGGAGGGAGGAAGGGTGGGAAGTAAGGAAAGAGGGATGGAGGAAGGGAGGGAAGTAAGGAAAGAGGGATGGAGGAAGGGAGGGAAGTAAGGAAAGAGGGGTGAAGCGGGGGACGACACACTTTAGCCCGTTCGCTTTACCGCTTCTATGTTATCATTGGGGGCACATGGCGCGCTGGATTAAGGCCTTGGATTTTTTTTACACCATTACGCTCTGCATTACTGCCTTTCACACGGCTACCATTGTCGTCTTTTTATACTTCAAACAAGAAAATTGTGAAACTCTAATTAGTCTGTATAATTGCGGCCGTATGTAAGTGCTGCCAATCAGAGCTCGTCGCATGCTAGGTGGAGTGGTTTTGTCCTCTTTTTATGGTACCCCCCCCCCTTCTGTTGCCAATTCGCATTGGTGGTCTCCCTTTTTTTGAAAGAGAGAAAAGGGCCAGAGGTTGGGTTTGCTTTATTTTGAGCACTGATTATGGCCCATTACAATCCTCTCCTTGGACGCGTGCTAGCTGCTAACGCGCTCGCTAAGCACCAGGCTGTCGGCGATGAGCAACGCCGGGTCCCGTCGCTTTAGAGGGAACCCCCCAGTTTTCCTCACTGGCAAGTGACACAGTTGCTGGGCCTGCTGTTTGTTTGTTCAGCTACCACGCTTGTCCTTATCTGCGTTCAGCTCGCCGACAATCTCTCCTATCTGGTCACATCAAGGCAAGCGCGTGGAGCGGAGACAACGATAGCGTGCAGTCTAGTAGACTTAATAGAGGCGAGGCATGTGTTGGGGACATTTCCCCCAATAAGAACGGGCCTGGATGGCTTTAGGGACCCTTTGCCTGTTCCAACAGATACAATGTGGTGTTGCTTTCAGTTTTTTTTTATTTCAGTCTGTTAATAAAGTAGTCATAGTCAGTTTTTCTCAAGTGTAGCTCTTCTACTATCCGTGGCATATGATTGGACACCACATGCCTAGACGTAAACATGTTTGGCCACTACATAGATGGTTTCTTAGGTCGCGTGGCACAAACAGCTGGAGTGTCAGAGGTCTGTGTGTGTGTGTGTGTGTGTGTGTGTGAGCAAAGACCATCACTCATTCACAACTTCTGTGGTCTTGGGACGACTTAAATGCTCTTTTAAACTCATCCACCAAGCCAGCACACACACACACACACACACACACACACACACACACACACACACACACACACACACACACACAATCATACAAGGATACACGCTCAAAAGACGTGGGCGCGTATGAAAATGGCAGCTCTGCGTCGCCGGGGTATTGTCATGCTATCAATCATTGTTACGAGGCTGGCGCCTCCCTGCCACGTTAACTCTGTGACCTCTGGTCCCAATCTCAATTAAAGTCCTAAGAATCTATGATTCATGCACAGACGCCTGTCAGAGACCTGTCACTCAACGCGTCCTGATGAGAAACCGAGCCTGCTTCTTTTATTTTTGGACCAGATGCAAATAAAGGAATGGCTCAGGGATTCAAGAGCAGAGAGGGGGGGTAAAAAAAGAGGGATGAAAATGAGAGAAAGAGGATGAAAAACATCAACACAATGATTGCGGGGAGGTTGAGTCTGTTCGCTGCACTCCAAAGGGGGTTAAGACGGGGTTTGGCTGGCGAAGACGAGCCAACAGAGACGCTCGGCACTAAATCTAAAAAGTTTCTCAGGCGTTGTTTAGAATTCCTAAACAAGAGGGACTATGAACAACAAGGAACGTAATTTGGATTTTTCTCCCCCCTCTGTTTGCATTTGCCATGTTCCCAGGCACATAAATAGCTATCTTAACAACTTGATGCTATTCTGAATAGGGCCTGCATCTCTCTGTGGATTTCCATGAGTGAGGCAATTTGCCGGCGAACAGGTGCATTTTTAATGCTTTCATACAATTAAAAGAGACTCTACCTTCTTTTTTTCTACAGGCGCCCTCCTTTTATACCTAGGTTGGATTGATTTAGTTTGTCTAATTAAACTCGGAATAAGATGTTAATTACCTAACAAGGTCACCTCTCTCTACCACCAAATTTATCGTGTGTATCCTTCATATTCAATGGTATTTTCTTCGCGGATTCAAACTGAAAGTTGAAGAATAGTGTTAATTTCTCATACACAGTGTCCCATTTTTAACTTTGAACATATTTTTTTCTCCCCCCAGAACTTATCCTTTCCTGGGTCTTTCTAAGCTTTTTTAGAAAATGGAGGCTCATTGTGCCATTGTTCCATTTCTGTCTCGCTCTCCACTCGTGTCAACTCATCACAATATGGCCTTTGTCTGTATTTTCCACGAAGTTTTCCATTGTCAGGGAGGGAGAGGGACTGATGACGAAGATGGTTTCTGTTAGGAGGGATCAAAGATGGTGGCTCTGAGGAGATTTGTCCGAACTTGAAAGTGATATGAAACTCGGATTCTCTGGTCTTTTTTTTTCAACCCAATGTCGCTGTGACATTACTTGTTGGATGCAGTGTGTGTTCAACACTCATTAATGCTTTTCAACACTGTATGCAGAGCTTTCTGTTTTGTGTATTGTTGAAAGAAGGCCATCTTCATTTTTAAATGTAACCCAGAAAATCCAGTTGGCCAGTTACTCTGTATTTACTTCCTTATTACAGATAAATTACAAAAATTACATAACTTTTTTTATGAATTACTCAGTAAATAGTTACAGTACAATGACTTTTTGCCTGCACCATTCAGCATTCCATAGAATCAAGAAATTGACATATTATAACTTTATGAAAACACCTGTATGCCACAAAACAACCAGACACAAAACGACTAAAATATCATTATTACGGACTATATATATATATATATATATATATATATAGTATATATGTTCGGCTGTATAAGAAAAAGCTTTGCAAACCTCAGTCGATTCCTTCTGCAGGTGAGTAACACAATTCATCAGCTGTTCCAACATCGGCAACACGTGGGCACCTGTGCCCGGCCATGACAGAACCGTTAGGGGGTTCGCTTTGGAAACAGAAAAAAGTGCATAGATACTATAAAGCCACTAACTGTCAGTAACTGCAATGTCTTACACTACTTCTGTTACTTTAAAAATGTAGTCACATTACTGTAACACCATTACTGCCATTCACACCTCAAGACTAATGGAATGACGGTTTTAAAAATAACTTAATGAAATTCACATTACTTCAACGGAGCTGTGGCAGTTGTGGAACAGCATGGTAGCTTGGTAAGTGGATGAAGGAACGTAAACGGACACTCCTCAATTTGTACCTGGGGTTACCCTTGTGGTTCAAAAACGTATTACACGTATTACTCTTGCGTACATGCCCCTCCTACTCAAGAGTGCCTGAGTGACTCACATTCCTCTCTACTTCTCCCCCTGGCGCTCTCATATTATGCACTGTTCTCTACCCCTCCCCCGACAGCTGCTCACCACTTTTGGGGGCAACTGTCTTGTTCCGCAAGAGACTTAAGACTCAGCAACAGACCTCTCTACCTCATAACACTCCCACTAATTGAAATTCCTTATCTCCCACCTCTATTTTCTGTCTATATTTATAAAAAAAAAATAAGCTGATCTGATTTCTTTAGGCTTAGCAATTACTTTGAGGACTGAACGATATGTTACTGCATGTTGCAAAATGTATAACTAACTTGGCCCTAATAACATGTTGCTGTGATCATTCTAACGGAATGTTGTTTGCTTACGATAACTGGTCTATGACCTATTCAGCTATCGACAAAAGCGTCTGCTAAATGCTGTAAATGTAAACGATTGCTTGAAGGTGGTCCAATCGTCTGGTAGCTGAAGAATGCTGAGCCTCTCATAACTGCATTCGTTCCTGCTCCACCAAAGCGGTGGGTTTTTGGCACACATACTGTAACGCATGGCTTGTCCACAAATAGGTCCATTTCTCTTTGGTCTCTCTTTAGAGTGCTGTAGTCCACCCCGAGCAAAACGTTAACTGTCCAAAGGCTTGATGTCACGTTTCAATCCACTTTACTTTGCATGGTGTTGGCTTCAGTAGCAGCATCTTGTTCAGTAGGATTATGCGGAATTCAGCTAACATAAAGTACATTTACATTTACAGCATTTAGCAGACACTTTTATCCAAAGCGACTGACAATAAGTACATTTGTCAGTAGCTAAATTGGTCATGCACCAGTCATTGTTAGCAAACACATTCTGTTATAATGTCTTACCATTACGTATCAACATACCATTAAGTTAAGGCAGCTTTATTTATATATAACATGTCATACTCATAGGCAAATTAAGGTGCTTTACAAATTATTAAAGCAAAGAACAAATAAAAATACTTGATACTTGATAATACTTATAATATAATAATAATTAAATTGGAACATTTTTAAAGAAAACATTTTTAACAAAAAATAAAATACAATAGATTTTTTGGAGTTATAAATATAATATATAAGATATAAACAGATAAACTAAGATAAACTGAGAAAAAGAGATTTAAAAAAGTGCAGCAAATTACATTACCCAATTTCTCACTAAACTAAAGGCCTTTTGAAAACAGTAAAGTTTTGAGTCTAGATTTAAAGATTTCCAGGACTGGGGCTCCTCTGAGATCATCAGTGAGGTGTTTCCAGCAGTGTGCAGAATAATGACTAAAAGCTGCTTCACCATGTTTGGTTCTATCACACATTTAGTGTAGAAAGTATCTAAACAATTTCTGTTATGTGGCTATTTATTCTAGCTATGCAATGCAAGAACAATTAATCTGCAATGCACTGTTTTCGCTGTTTTGGAGCATAATCCGGATCATTATGAAATATATGGGCATCATTATACAGTATGTGATGCTCGCTGTTACCTTTTTTTATAGTCCAAAATATATTTTTTTTAAATAGGGCACATACTGTACTGAATGCTGGGATTTAAAATGGGTTAAAGGCAAGAAAAAGTATGATCTAGTACATTGCTAAACACAGTTGTTAACATACAGTAGCGGAGGAATACATTTGTAATAATTGTCAGAAGGGGAAGGAATATTTACCAGTCCAGTTGCTGGCTGAATCCACCCCTGCTATAACACATGCAGACGAAATTGTTACATTAAATGATCATTATGAGCTGAGCTTGGTTTCCACGGTGTGGGACGCAGTGAAGGATGATGCTATCGCTTTTTGTAAATCACTGGGAGTCTTGCAGTCCTGCAAAAGCAACGAATAGCAGGACGGCTAATCAGTTTATACCCCTAAAAACATTAAATTCTGACGTTTTCTGTGATTAGCTTGAAAGTAGAATTTAAACTTTTGTCAAACCTTCTATAGCTTCCTTCAGCAAGAGGACTAAACACTGAGGTAAAGAAGCTACGGAGTCTAGGGTTTAACAAATGTTCAATTATGTAAGTCATTATCTGATGTGCCCATAATGAAGTGCCACAGATGAACCATCTTCCAGCAACACATATCAAATAAGTACTCCTTTCCAGGAATTAGTGATGCCTTTCTTCTATATATATCCCTATATAGCATGCAGATGGGCTCCACAGTGTAAATCAATATCTTTTTCTGCAAAGAGGGAAACATTAACCCCTGATCTTCTCACGGAGGACCGACCGATATGACCTAGGGAGCTAGATATTCCATTTAGATTACATCAATTATTATTATTATTATTGTTCTCAGAAGAGGTTCTTTCCCCAACTGACACACAGAACCCTCAACAAGATGAGGTGCGGTCATGCGCGATGATGCAGCACACACAAAACACGACTGCAGGAAAACGGGCGTATTAAATAAAGAGCAGTCTTGATTTGTGGATGGAATTGCCCTTGAAACCAGACACATCGTTTTGGTTTGAAACTCAAAGGGAGCGCATGAGTGCTGAGTGGCTAGCCCTAATCCCCCATACCGTGCTTAAAGACTCGCACCGTTCTCTACCCCCCCCCCCCCAGCTCGGGTATGTCTTCGCTGGCCACAGAGGGCAGTTGGTTGTGATGGGGAGCAGTACGGATGAGAGGATGGAGCGGAGGAAAGGAGAAGTGGCCGGGAGCTGGAGGTGCCATGGAGGAGTGAGATAGGAGTTGAAGAGGAGGAGAAGGCGCGGGCGCGGGCGGGGGCAGGGGAGGCAAATTAGGTGTGTAATGGGAGGTTGACGGCGGGTGATTGAGTGTGGTGACCTCCTGTCAGGACGGGGCCTTCTCTTCGGCAAGCCCTCCTGCAACCCTCCTCTCCTCCCCCACTTCCTCCTGGAGCATGCCGTTCCTAGCTGTGTGTGTGTGTGTTTGTATCTAGTGTGTGTGTGTGTATACCGCATGTGTGGTAGTACCTGTGTTAGCGCTAATAGCTCTGATGTCCTCTCTCTCTCTCTCTCTCTCTCTCTCTCTCTCTCTCTCTCTCTCTCTCTCTCTCTCTCTCTCTCTCTCTCTCTCTCTAAGCATTCAAAAGAACATACACTATATTATCAACATTCATATACCAAAATATTAAATGTAAGAAGTAGTAACAGTGGTAGATTATATGATAGAACTAACAGATGACAAAGCGATAAGTGTAATGGCTTAAGACTGACGGAAGAGGTTCAGGTGTTCTTAACTCTCTCTCTCTCTCTTTCTGTTTCTCTGGACTCTGTCACACAAAAGAAATAGTGTGGAAATCGCGCACTCTACTGCTTGTATCCTCTGTTCTCCGCTTTTCCCTGACTCATCTATTTCTCTCACATCTCTATCGCATCCCCCCCACGCACATGCACACGCACGCACGCACGCACACAAGCCCTCCCCTTCGTAGATGCAGGGCGACGCAGAATGACAATTATCTAAAACACAATTAAAAAGTGTTAATCTGATTTTTTTTTTTTTTTTTTTTGAGGATAAAGCCGTCGAGTGACATTGAAAGGTGTTTAGAAATAGCCGCGCTCGCCCTTGTCACAACATAGATTAAAATAAGAGAGAGAGAGAGTGTGTGTGTGGCAAAAGGGGCTGAACATGAATCGAGTACAGGACGTTCATGGTGGTTTTATTTCCATTAAAAAGCCCTGCGTGAAGCTGAAATCGTCACTTACTCCTGTGCGGTTGCTGACTTGTTGTATCTGCCTATATTTGACTTTTCTTCTCTAGTTTCTGATAATTTGCCATAGCCCTATACGCATGTGCAGTAGGTGTATTCAGATAACACGGCAAGCGATTACACATAGCAATAGGTTTGAGTCGCTGTCACACATTCCTCTCTGTTTCTCACCCTGCAGCCCTCAGAGGCTCACACTATTCACTACCCCTCCCCTTACAGCCACGCTAACTTTTGTGCACAGTTGTTTCAAACATGTGAGTACAGTGAGCTGTACTATAACTGTAACTCTTTTGAGCCAGGGAGTCAATCAAATCATTAGCAGACGATTGGAGCACATTCAACCAATTGGAACAAAATTATGATTTTTCACACACAGGCACTTAATTGCTGTCGG
Organism: Percopsis transmontana; assembly: GCA_025447815.1. NCBI lineage: Eukaryota > Metazoa > Chordata > Actinopteri > Percopsiformes > Percopsidae > Percopsis > Percopsis transmontana. Next base: position 9,445,927 of record JAOEHI010000018.1, on the reverse strand, counting down.
CACCAACTGAACTACCCACCTGGATGCTGATTGGTCGGTGGTTCTCTACCCACCTCTACCCGTCTGTCCACAGTCCGACCTCGCAGCCCTCCAGTTCATGTCCATTATAAACAGTCCTTACCCCAGCGGCCAGTGAGTCCTGGCATTTAACATGAGTGTGATTGGCAGTAAAGGAGGACGATCCTCCCTCAGATGGGTCTTGATGGATTGAGAGCCTAACCAATCACTGGAGCTGACTGCGCTGGTGAGTACCCAACCCAGTTTAGAGTGAGGGGGCAGGATAGTGTAGTGGTCTGGGTGTTGGACTCCCAGCAGGAAGGGCGTGGGTTCAAGCCCCAGAGTTGGCCCAACAAGTAAGCATCTTTAAGCCTTAAGCCTTGAGCCTTGAGCAAGATGCCTAACCCCTACCTGCTCCATGTAAGTGTCTGCTAAATGCAGGGGGTTATCAGTGATATCATGCAAGAATTGTGTCTTGGCTAGTGGATGCTAAAAGAGATTATAGCAATTAATAAAGTTGTTGCGAGAGGAACTAAAGTGGACCACAACTACAGCCACGGCAATAGACGCCAGACTTCAAATTAAAGGTAGTGCATTCAAAAGGAATATTACTCATTTTGCTGTTCCGGGAATAGAACGAACTGGATAAATGGAACCTAGCATTTAATGCTATCGACTGCGTGCGGTGTGGAAGAGAGAAGACTCCAATACTTAAATTTATCTGACATTCAGTGATGTTCATAAACAGTATTTGTTCTTTTTATATACCTCGAGATAAGACGGGGAAGACGTTCATAACACGTTTGTTTTTATTGTTATCCATTTGCATTAATCCGTCTCAAAGTAGGCTACAATTGACATATATCTATGGATTATCTAGCAATCCTTCTAATGCTAGGTAAAAGGACACACCGGGGCGGCGATATGCCGCCTCTGTTTGGTTTACATTTACATTTACGGCATTTAGCAGACGCTTTTATCCAAAGCGACTTACAATTAGTACATTTGTCAACAGTTGAACTGGTTAACCGCCAGTTTTTGCAAGCAAATAACATTCTCCCAGAATAAGCTCAGCATCAGTTTGGTTCAGCGCAAAAGTTCAACCACCGTGAACATTTGCGCGCTGCTCAAGTGACAACATGAGTTGTGACAACAATAGAGGATCAATTGATTACAGTTGTTTTTTAGCGTTTAATCTGAATGGCTATTAATACGGGCATGACAGGGAGTTGGTACGTTACAATGACTTGATAGCAGCTATGACATTTGACAGGTTCATTCCCATCCAGAGCCCGCAGTGATTAGAAGTGTCTTTCCCTTTGGTTTACCTGGCCCCTTTTTTATATTCATACTTTGTGTTGTTATATGATATTTTGATATTGGTTCCTTGTGGAAAATGGGGAAAGACTTTGGGTGCATTACCTTACATTAGTTGTATAGTTTTTACATGTATATTTTACATTTATATTTACATGTACAGCATTTAGCACACGCTTTTATCCAAAGCTACTTACAATTAGTACATTTGTCAACAGTTGAACTGGTTAACCACCAGTTTTTGCAAGCAAATAACATTCTCCTAGAATAAGGACAGCATCATGTCATCATGGTTACTTCACTTATGCAGTTTTAGTACATTAATCGAACGTTTATCATTCACTCAAAAGTTATCATTCACTCCTCAAAACTGTCATTAATTGCTAGCAGCCTAAATTGTTTGTTGTCTAAAGTGCTTAATATTCTAAGAACTGATCTAACAGAGTAGAAAGGAGGACATTTTTTGTACTTTTTACATACAGTAACATAAGTAGCCAACTAGTGTAAAATAACATGATGCCGTGGGCTGGTTTTCCTCCTGTTCTCACCAGCCGCCACTGGTTTGCATCAACCCTCACATGGGGCTTGTCAGGGGTAATAATAAGGTCAACGGGGAATTGTGGATAGAAGTTATCTACACAAATATATATATATAACCATGTTCCAAAGTATGTATTTAAACGACTGCAGCATTAAGCAACAATTAATGTGAGTCCAAAAGACAAATTTGTTAGGTAGGTTGTCATGTGGTTTGTGTACAAATAAACTTCACCTGAGCTTCTGATAGTCAGTAGTCACTAATAGTCAGTACAGAGTAATCAGTTAGATACCAAATGCAACTGTTTTGAGTGTACAATTCCATTACAGGTATTTTGCGGTGGTTTGTGTGTGAACCTTTTCCCAACTCGTGCCCTCACAGGAAATCTACATCTATGCTTCTGTGTACGCATTATTGTACCACCCTCTTCTTTCTTCTGTTTCTCCATTTTCTCGATCCTTTATTCATCCCCTCTTTTGTATATATTGCTGTATTTATTTCTGCTGAAAAGCCTGTCTAGTTCATTTGCTAGTCGCCTGGGCAGAGCTGGGCTCCCCTATTCTTAGGCTTTTATTAACATCACGGACTGCACAACAACAGCCACAGAATCTATTATTCATTAAGTGTAACCAATATAAAATTTAAAACATTCTGGGCTTTTTTTGTGGAATTATGTGAGGTCAGCATAATTTTCTGCCTATTACTAATATCTATATCATCTTTGCCTTAGTCAGCTCCTTTTTAAATATGCAATCATTTACAGCTTTTGACTATATGTGTGTGCACCCAATTTCCAATATTCCTCTAGTAGACTTTTTATGCTGACATCAATGGCAAGCTATTAAAGGCAGTATTTCATTATTGGTTCCTCTTCCCCAGTGGTTATTTACAATCCCATATATACTAAGCACTGATATTAAAGGAGACCATTTTAATGAGGTGCTATCTGCCATGGCAATATGTCTTTCTCCGAATGAGATTGTGTTTAAAAGATTTTATCAAGAAATGGCTGTTCGCCGGGGTTATGTTTTGTCCATGAAATATGCATTTCATATCTCTTTCATTTCATTAACATAATTTAATTTGTGCTTTGCATTCTGTGCATAATACATATTTGATTTACAAAACAAATATTTCCATTAGAAAATGAATTTCATGCATGCAAAAGGGAGAACTGAAAGATGTATTGTAAGGAAAAAAAAAAAAAAGGAATTGTATTATCTTTGACTCTGAAAAAAGAATTCCTTGCCAAGAAGAAATACACTCAATAGATTTCCTGGGTGTGCATGTGCAACAGTTTTGTGACTATTGTTGCTTGTGTGTGTGTGTGTGTGTGTGTTTGTGTTTAGACAGAATGTGAATATGTCCTATATGAGCGCATATTGCATAAAGTTTAAAGCAATAAAGCTCAAATTGATTTACATTGCTCGCATTGCAACTGTTCCCTGATGTTAAGTGCACGAGTGGTGGAGGGGCGTTTTATTATCGATAAAATATGCACAGTATTACTGTATAATAAAGGTATATCTCCACCATCAAATATAAAATAGGTTCTCACATTTGCTTTCATACTGACTTGGTGTCATCCCGTTCGAAAAGACCGGTTTAGATGGAAACAACACACCCCACACATCAGAAGGGCTACCGTCCATGACGCCTGTACTTAGCAAAGCATGTAGCCCGCCGCCGGCAGGAAAGCCCCTTTGTTTTGATAAATGATGGACTCCGTCCCCTCTCCATTTCACTTCCTCTTTTTTCCCAGGGAACGGTACTAGTTTTAATTAAAGCACTTCACCTTGCTAGTTTAAAGGCTATCACGAGCCCCGTGATAACTTAACAGAGAGAGAGAGAGAAGCCAGCAAGAAGTAGATGGAGCTGAGGGCTTCGGATAACACAAAGCATTTAAAACCGGCCCTGGCGAGTTCATATTAATTTGGCTTATCTCCCCCGGTGGAGAAAAAAAAAAAAAACTACATCCAGGTAGAACTGAGACAGATCCCGGGATTTAATGAGCTCAAAATGTAAAGGCAGTGTCAGAACACTTTTTTTCTCTCTTAACTTTTTTTTTCCCTCCTTTCAAAGGTGGAGCCGGCAAGGAACTTGTCTAAGCTTAAATCCAAACAGTAAGATCAGTGTTTGAGGGGTAACTAGTATTAGAAGGGATTTCAGGCTTGTTTGACACACGGCGTTGAAGGAACGGCTTAAAATAGACGGCATAGCAGGTAGAATAGGTACCCAGTAGAACGCGTGGGCGCGTATACACGTGGGACGGGGCTAATTCCTGGGCTTCACTCTACTTTGTCACCCCGCGGATAGAAGAATGCTCAGAGGATATTACCGCTTTTAAACCCAACCAGTCCTTCTCTCGCTCTCTCTCGCTCTCTCTCTCTCTCTCTCTCTCTCTCTCTCTCTCTCT
>JAOEHI010000018.1:9401038-9415992 GCA_025447815.1 Percopsis transmontana | reverse complement strand
CACACACACACACACACACACACACACACACACACACACACACACACACACACACACACGCACACACACACACACAATGCCCGTGTGCGCACGTGTGTGTGGCCTGCAGAGGCCCGTCTAATGGAGACACAGTTGTATTGTGTGCTACCGTGTGCCAGTAGCCGAGTTAAGCTGCAGCTGGTGATGAAGTGTAGCCAGCACGTCGTCAAGGCTTGCACCGGTGACAGCAACGGCAAGAACACAAACGTGAACACAGAGGTATTTGTCAAATCAAAGAGAGTTTCTTGGAAACTGTACTCCTTTGTTGTTTGTTTGATATAATCAATTGAATTGAAAAACGTATATATATATATATATATGTATATATATATATATGTGTCCATATGGAATGCTTGTATTTTTATGTATATTTATTTTAATCCTGCATGTATGTAGTGTGTGTGTGTGTGTTTGTGCGTGCGTGCGTGTGAATGCATGCTGGTGTCTTTGCTGTGTTTAAGCCTATGCCTGAACACAGCAGGGGGTCTGCTGGCCATGTAGCTTCACACACACTTTCCCTTCTCTACGCAAAAGCTTTTAAAATTAGAAATGCTGTCTTTTTTGCCAAGTGCATTTTCACAAGCAAGGAACCAGTAACTGGCACAATGTGGGCTTACTTATTAGCGGTGGGGGTGTGGGGCAATGCAATTGTTAAACATTGAAAAATCTGGTTTAACTAGATCACCGAAGCCAAAAAAGTTAATGCACTATTTCTGTTCTGTTTTCTAATTATGTTTGGCAATTACACATTATACTATACCAGTGATTACCAAACGCTGTGTCCTCTGACTCCCATAAAGTGGTTCATCGCAATAAGCCATTTATCTCAATGGTATAGCATTACAGCATACAGATGTACTTTACAACCATAAACGGCATTGAACATGTATGTATGCATGTATGTGAGATGTATGTAGAATTAGAAAAAAAAGAAAACAAATGTTAATTAAATAGATTTTAAAAGCATCTTGCGACCCCTTGGGGCCCACAGTTTGAGAGCCACTCTGTACTATCCAGTACACAGGCAGACTTTTATGAATGAATGAATGAACCTCAGAGTTAGGCCCTGTTTGCATCTTCTTTACAATCACAATGAAGTCATTTAGCAGACGCTTTCATCCAAAGGGACTTACAATTACAACCTACATGATGCTATTACATGGAGCAGGTATGGGTTAGGCATCTTGCTCAAGGCTGCTTACAGGTGGGCCAATTTTGGGGCTCGAACTTAAGACCTTCCGGCTGGGAGTCCAACACCTAGATCACTAAACTATCCTGCCCCCTTCTTCTGGTTACCTTGGTAATCCTTCCCACTTTCCTTCTTTCTTGCCTTCTCATCTAAGTACAATTTAAAACTAATGCATGGTGTGTGTGTGTGTGTGTGTGTGTGTGTGTATATATACCTGCCTCGGCTGACACTCCATTGGTTTATAAAGAGACAGACATCCCCTTTAGCCCTCACTGTATCGCCTGAAACCCTTGCGCTCTGTATTTATGGCACTCCGGCCTCGCATGCACGTAGCTTTAGAAGCTGGCCGTGGAAAAGGACCACTTGTATCAACAGAGTGCAAAGAGTTCCATTGCTGTGGAGGAGGGAAATTCCATCAGTTAAAAGAAAGGGGGGGGGAAAACAAAAGATGATATGGATGCCATAACTCAGGCCATCTGTTACACATGTCTGCGCCATGACCATGATAACAGTCGGCTTCTCGAAATCTAGATTGCACACGCATGCTGTCGCACATTCGCGCACACACACACACACGCACACACAAACAGACACACACACACACACACACACACACACAACCACATGCAGAGCAATAGAATGGCATACAATCGTTGGAATAAAGATAATAACAACAAATGTTCAGTGGCACCGCTTAACATTTCCTCCGCATATTAAAATGGTCAGAAAGCATGTTATCGTCCGAAGGCGGGTGTGCCACGGCCACACTCAGTAAGGCACACTAGTGTTCTGCCCTAGAGAGGGACATTTTCATTAACGGCTACAGAGGTATCATTTGGCTAAATGAAACAATAACCTTCATGTGGCTGCTATTTAAATGGTCATGTGAACTGTCTGGTTTTCTGTCTTTTGCGCTGCTCCTTGGGTGTTCCCACTATGAAGCCTCTAGATCAGAGAAAGTGAGGGGGGGGGGGAGAGAGAGAAGCAAATCCCTGTCCAAGAAGAAGTATTATTGTCCAAGAAGTATTAGTTCTCTTTTTAATTTTAGCAAGACGAGGAAGTCTGAATTCAAATGAAAGAATCGGTTTCCATCCAGCTAATAGTAATCCATAATCCCACCGACGTGTCTAAAGCACAATGTGGTCGCCGTGATTAACGTTAATGCCTCCCCTACTCAATTTATTGAAACGTTGGAATGAACACAGTTCGGTCGAGGACCAAGTACGCTGGCTTGTCTTTAACTGGGGGGGGGGTGTTCGAGGCAGGAGACAAAGTGATGGAAAAACTGTGAAAGTAAGTTAGAAGAAGAAGAAAAAGATCAGAGGAAGAGGGAGAGAAAGGACTGGGAAGGTTATTTGGGATCAATTTAGGAAAACTGGAAGAGAGACGATGCAGGTTGGGGGGGGGGCATGGGAGGGTGGTTAATGTAAAACAGAATAACTTCCTGTGCAAAAATATTGCGCCACCCCGGTTTCATTTTTTTTAAAAAAGAAGAAAAAAGGCATAATGATTTTAATTTCTTGAAATGGCACACTGGCAGACAGACAGAATAACGGGCGGTGTGGGAGGTGGGGTGGGGTGGGGGGGTGGTGGGGGGGTGAGAGCAAAAAAAGGACACGGTATTAGAATAATTAAACGCAGGGAGAGGGTCTGCCGTTTCATTTCCAGCAACACTTCAAATGAATTCCTGTAATGATCCTGAAACCTTGAAAAGGCAAAATCCAATCAAACAATATCTACTGGGCTTCATTTTCTTTGCTGGGGGGAATGACCCCTTTTTGTCAAAGGGCGTGTTATGGAGAATATGGGTCGCCATAGTCATACAAATGAAGGGCGCACAATTTGGTCTAGTTAAAGCTATTATGCCTACAAGTGTGCACGGTAATTTTGCGGGTGCGCACATGCTTGTTCCATGTGTGCGCGTGTGTGCCGCCAAGCGTGTGTTATTGTACGGAAGGGAAAAAGAGGATCATTATCTGTGTGTGTGTGTGTGTGTGTGTGTGTGTGTGTGTGTGTGTGTGTGTGTCGGGCGTGCTGTGGCTTTAACACTTTGCGGCTGTGATATGACTCACTGTAAATGATGCCATGGAAGGTCAATTGTGGGGATCAAAATGGCCGTTGATGGAAGGGGAGCGGAGAAAATGTGTCATGCTTCTCCCCGGCGCCGTGCGCCGCCGGCAACCGTTTGATTTAAGAGAACAAATGGGTGGGCTCAGGGTTGTTTCTCTCTGTGACGGGCGCTGGCCACAACGCCACCCCTGGCCCATATATCTGGGAGCGGGCCGATGCCTCGCGCCCATTGTCTTTTACTCCTTCCCCTACCTCCGACGATTGGACGGGTAATCAGGCGTGAGTGCCGTGGATTAGCGCCCGAGTGGGTGAGCAGCTGCAATGCTCCAGTGACCTTTTGCTACTCATTACTGGACCTCTGGAAAATAAAAGAACAGAAAAAATGGGATGGGGGTGGGGTGTGGGGGTAGGTAAAAAAAAAAAGCGAAAAAAAAAGAGGACTTTTCCTCCGCCGAAAAATCTTTAGGGATGTTCCGTTCAGTGACCGTGATGTGTTATTGTCTCTTCGCCTTGCCTCTCACATGCTAAATGGACTGATTGACAGACACTCATCATCGGCTCCGCGGGAGGAGAGAAAAAAAAGGGGGAAAAATTGGAGTGATGATAGAGGAGGAGGTGGCGAGAGACGAGCGATAATCAGGAGAAGTGGTCGCTCAGGTTGAGGGAGCGAGGGAGAGAGGGAGCGAGGGAGAGAGGGAGCGAGGGAGAGAGGGAGAGAGGGAGAGAGGGGGGGGAATTTAGAAGTCGAACGCGGACGTTGGAAAAGTTGTCGTCGCGGGCAACGGCTTGACCGCCCGCACGTCATGCGGCTGGGAGGATGGGGGGGTCGGGGGAGAGAGGAAAGGCAGAGGTGAAAAGTATTTATGCCTTGTAATTGCGTCACCAGTGGGGGGCAGTCTCACACGTTTGACCTCGCGGTCGTGCAGGTGTGCGGTTTACTCCACACACACAATCAGTGGCACATGCTCTGGCAGGTCTGCCTTTTTTGCACACGCACACGCACACTCACGCACGCACACGCACACACACACGCACACAATTGCATACAAATACGTAATCGTTGTGGTCTGGGCCCGATACCAACGTAACATTAAACTGATCACTACTTTGAAACAGGGTTATTATTATAATATGGTCCATACAGAGGCTTTGGAACACACGACGGTAAGAGAAAAACACATCCTCATATCTTGAATGCTAAAAGCTGTTCAGATGTGAATAATGAGTGATTGAGTGCCTGCCAGACAGAGGACACCCCCTGCCAAAGAAATGGTCTCTCCCACAATTAATGTGGTGCACCTGTGATGCTCGATAAAGACTGCTGCACTGTGCACAGGTGTGGAACATTAGTTCTGAGGGTGTTCCTTGAAAAAGACAAGCTCTCTCTATCGCTCTCTGTGTAATAACACACTATGGAAAATGAATGTGAGCAACACACTTGCACACATAAGTGCCATAGGTAAACCAACTTCTGCTTAACCAATGTCGAATAGGAAAGGGGAAAATATGCAAATGAATGTGATGTCTAGAGATTCAATCCTGTCCTTCACATCAAAGCTCAGGTAGCTAATGTTTTGTTTGCTTGTATGTCTGCAATTCTCTACATTTGCATGTCCGTCCGTCTGTCTGTTTGTTCGTGTGTGTGCGTGCGTGCGTGTTTCTGTGTGTACTATGTGTGTTTGTGTAACTCAGCCCACACAGATTGTGGAACAGGACAGCTTTGAATCTCATGGGCTTTCGTAAAGCCACTGTAACATTTAAGTAGGTACCAGTTCTGGGCAGCCACAGATTGGATATAAAAACATACCAAGTTCAAAGCAGAACTCTCCCAGCAGAAAAAAGATTTTGTTCCCCGCAAGGACCTTCCACTTAATGTTTCCTATCGCTGTCTCTTTCTGGGGCAGACAGTCAAAGATACAGATGACTAGAGATACTTTATCTCTCTGATAGAAATTTAAGATAAATTATAATATTGCCAAGACACATTACTGTAAGAGCGAGGCGGAGCTAGATAAGGAGACATTGCAATGATAAATGTATTAATGAGAGGCTTATCTCGCATATGTCTATTTTGACGCTTCTTTTGCTTAACCCGTTCGCTAACTAGGTCATTAAGAAGTCTACCAAACACTGCTGATATCCCCAATTCTTTAGCGTGTCTGTCTGTGGACTGGGAGAATTAAATTGAAAGAATTCCAGCTTCTATACGAGCTGTTCAAAACTGTGGGCAAAAGCAGTGTTGATTCTTAATATGCAAATGCAGTGTAACTTCTAAAACGGCACTACATTTCTGGATTTAAAACAAAGACAATACACATTTTGACAGCCAGGGTGTGTTTAATCATATACATGATTTTTGGAATGGAGCTCTCAACGGGCCTCATGCACCAATATCTTCCTACGTCTACATTTGTTCCTAACAAAAGTCTACATCTGACGTTCATGACGTGTTCTTAAACTGCAGAATTGTTCACCCCTGTGTTCTTATAATGATGAATCCTAAGTCCTCTCAAACGCCCCTCCAATCCCCATAAAAGGGCATGAGACTGCAGGGCTGTGTGCACAGAAATCACACACCAATTGAAAAGAAATGGTGAGAGAGCAGTCAAGACACTTGGCACCCCATATGATAAAATTTGTATTTTATTTCTACATTTTTTTACACACAGATGTTAACGTTAAGACCATGATTAAAAGCCTCTCGGCCATTCTACATATCCCAGCGTACATAAAATAAACCTCAATTAGAACAGTGAATAATGAAGCACCAATGTTTGTTTTGTTTGCACAAACGTGCACAGATTAAGTGCACGCCAGACACGCCACAGTTAAGTGATATATTGGGGTGCTGAGGACATTTAATTTCTCTAAAACAAATTTTTATTTTGCATGCACAAACGCATCGAAATACATAAATACATTTACATTCTCATCGTGTCAACTTCACAGAGGTGTCAACAATGACCCAAACGCACATATAGCCTTACCACTGGCTCTGAGACAGTTGAACATTGTGGCAAACATCTCTCTCGCTCTCATAGCTTGGAGTGATGATGCTAAGCCCCGCCACCTTTCCCAGAATTCTGTGTGTTCACTGTGTGATTTGTATTACATTTAAGTTCCATATTTGTATATGCCATATGTTGGTCTTGTTAGTTCCAGTGTGTGTGTGTAAGGTAATTGTGTTAATATTTGTACAGTAATTGATTGGACAGCATTACAGATAGTCCTATATTGAACAAATTGTTTTTTATTCTGTTCTTATTTGATTATCATCAGCCCTTTAATTTTTGCTCTCACGTGCTCTAATTTTGGCTACATAGTACAGCGATGTTTGTGCCTTTTGTTGGTGTTTGATGGATGGGAACAGAGTGGACTTAATGAATTTATTTTGATATCATTCTTAGAAGTCATATTAGATCAGTGTCTAACACAAACTATGGAATGAGACAGTACATACTTTTAGCCATCCAAAAATAACCATATTTAGATTTTTACACCCGTTGTTGATAAAAAATGTTTTGGGGGTTTTAAAGAAAAGTCCTGGGGGAGCATGCCCCTAGTAGAGGCTTAGCCCCCTATCCATGAATCTTTAGTGGCATCCATAGTCCCAGACCATAAATATTATACATTATAAACATTATTGTAATTTCTCCTAGAATATTGTACAACTGTAGAACTGCATATTATGTTCTTACCTAAGAACAAATCCTAAATATGAAACATTGGTGAATGTCAGAGTCTTCGTCAGAATGTCAGAACCTGCGCAAGTGGGATTTAAGAAGCAATTTCTTCTTAAGAACGGTTGGTGAATGAGGCCCATTGTGCCTTTCTTTTAAAAATGTGTATGTAAATACAGTAGATATACTATGTATCGTCGTTTGTGTATGTAAATATATACAGCCATGGAAAAAATTAAGAGACCACAGCACAAAATATAATTGTAAAAAAATTGTAAAAATATATTAAACATTTTTGAAAAATATTAATAGAGAGAGAGATTTTACAAATGTGCAGTGGTGTCTTAATTTTGTCCATGGCTGTATATATCTATATATAATCTCAGTTGATTTGGTAAACTGCAGTGCAGAACATCATCGGGGGTGTTTGTGGGGTGCAGCTGGCCTCTTATTTACCTACAACTTAATTGATCCATTAATGGTTTTGGACTGGCCACAGGATGAGCACACCTGCTCCCCCACCTGGGTCTTTGACGCAGACGATGCAGAGAAATGCTCTGCATCGGCACTCCACCACGTGGCTTTCAGATATGTCAGATCTAGCACATCTCCCGGGGCAAGTTTCTCTGCATGTATTTAATTACAATGTTGGTGTCATTGTAGAACTGACATCCATTTTGGAGCGAACATTCAATCCTAAAACATAAATCTGAATTTACATAGAAACGTATATAGTACTTGCATGCATACATAGTACTTTTCTATTTTTAATTGTCACCTGTCTAACTATCTAAAAATAAGATTGTGTATGTTGTTTGTATGTGTATGTATACTGTACAACATCAGAGATCAATTGTTGGTAGTTTTTAGTAAATATTTCCTCTGTTCTCGCTGTTGGAATACAGTTTGGTGCCTCTTTAATTACCATGTTGACATCAAGATATCTGAAGGGATTAGAATGTGGAGAAATGCCTCTTGGGGTGCGAGCAAGGGTGGAATAAAGGTCATGTTTCACTGTACCCAGAAATGGGTAGCAAATGCAACATATAGTCCACAGGATAATGATAATTTTCCTCCAATAGGATAATTTATAGCATGTTATAGACAAAGTTAATGCCTTCCGCTAACTGGTCTTCTTCTGTGTCCTACGTGGAAATAATGGCATTAGATTCATCATGAGTATTAGTAATGTAGCGTGATGTGGTGAGCCTGCTGTTTACCTACTGGGTGGGGTGTAATTAACATTTTTGAGATTTTTTATTCAATATTTTAACATTTCTATTTATTTATTATGGATATCATGCCAAATATATTTTAGTTTGGGTTCATTGGAAGTCTTGGGCTGGGAAGCTGGAGTTCATAAACCCCACCCATTTTGTCAACTTTGTCTTTGATGTCCCGCGCAATCTCCGATGGCACATAACAACTAACTTGAACCTGCGTCTCAGCTTTCTGAAGCTGCCTGCTACATTTAAAATGCTAATATAAGACTAAACTGATTAATAATTAAACAATTACGGTCATGAATCAATAACTTCTGCACATATTTTTCATTAGTAAATTGCACAGAGTAAACAAAGAAGCAGTATTACCAATTCAAATGTGGAGGAAGGAGGGAAAAAAGACATTCTAATCTCGTCTAAACTTTGATGAAAAATAAACAGTCGAGACAGTCACTCAAACATTAAGGCCTCTCGAACAATTTTCCAAAGTAGATCATGTTGTTGCTTTAGATACAGTTAGTTGGTTGATTATTCAAGTAAACAGGGTTGGAACGTTTTTAATGAAGTAGTCCAATATGAGAAATTAATGCTAAATCTGGTGCATGTTGTAAATGTACAGAACATTTGGACAGATTCGATGCCCATCTGAGCCGCTTTAAAGTTGAACTGATTTCCGTGGCAATCTGTCGCTAGTTTGGGGAATTCAGACACTGCAGGAAAACCAGGAACTTCGGAAACGCACACAGCGACAACTGTTCGTTATCCCCCCTCCCTTTTCTAATAAAAGCAGAAACTACTTAATTGATTTGCATTGTGATTTGTGCCCGCGAAAGGCCAGGAACCTTTTTTTTTTCTTTTCTTTGGCTAGGTGTAATATCTTGTTTTTATTAATGTCGCAGCTCTGCAGGTCCATTTATATTGTGATTCTCGGTTTTGGATTTTATCCAGTCGCGTCATAATGACACATTCATGGATCATCTTTTTTTGCTCATCACGCACACACACACGCGCGCTACCCCTCCCTTTTCCAAATGCCAGTGTGGTAATGGCCGATTCCATGGCAGCGAGTGTCTGCGCTGAGAAACAAGGGGAAAAGCATAAACAAACGTGCGATAAGAAATATGACATGGCTATCAGCATGCAGAATAAGCCAGAGCCCTGCGAGCGCAGGCGCCCAGATTAATGATAAATTACGAGGACCCGGGCTTGTTTATAGCGCTCATTTTCCCCACCGCACCTGCTCATATTCTCTTGGCCTGGAGCGGGCCCCCGCTCTCCTCCGTTTTCTATTTTCACTCTCACTCACTCCTCTGCTGCATCCTTCTTTCTTGCAGCAGCCCTCCACCCCCTAACAACCACACGCACGCGCACGCACACACACACACACCACCCCAACGCTCACCGAATAGGTGTTTATTTAAAACGGTCAGCGTGTTGCTAAAGCGCTGTCCTCCAAAACCGATGGGACACCGCAGAGCTAACGTATAAACTGTGCACCGAGCCTGTAATTGATGTCTTAAAGAGTGGAGGGGAGGGGAGGGGAGGGGAGGGGTGCACGGCACGGACCCATAAAGGGGGAAGAGGGGAAAAACAAGCGCACTGTGTAAAGTGTGCAGAGACAGGTGAGCAGGTGAGAGAGCGCAGGAGAGAGAGAGAGAGAGAGATGCAAGGGCCTTTCGGTTAGCACTGCTTGTAAGAATACACCACCCGGTATCAACGGCATGCTTAATTTTAATATTAATTACAAATATCTCTCCACACAACAAGGAAATAATTTGACAATCACTTTGGCCCCGAGTACTGTATTAAATGCAAAGTGGAGCTGAGGGCGGGCGAGAGCAGTCAATATAGAGAACTTGGGTCTGAATCTCGCCTCTCTCTCTCTCTCTCTCTCTCTCTCTCTCTCTCTCTCTCTCTCTCTCTCTCAGCCCAGACCCCCACACCTCAATACATTAAGTGTGAATGTTAATTCGGGCGTGTTTATTAGATACAATCATGGAGAGAAAAAAGACGCGAGCAGGTTTGCATTTTTATTGTTCATTACAAGTGCCTCTCTGGCGCTACCTGGGAATATCTTTTTTTGTGTGTGTGTGTGTAACCAGCTGCTCTTATGAGGGCACGAGCGTTAACACATGCGTTGGTGCGTGAGGGCTTGGTCAGGGTGGGGTCGGGGGGTGTCGTCACGGTTGGGGGGTTCTTGGGGGTATGATGGTGGTTTTAGAGTGTGTGTGTGTGTGTGTGCGGGGAGAGAGGGGGGTTAGGCTCCGAGTGGCTATTGTCTGATCCTTAATTATATTTTTATTCTGACTAAACCTGCAGGGGAGGGGGGGGGGCTTCTCTCAGTGTACAAAGCAATTTCCAGTAGGGTAACGCTAGCAGGGCAAAGTGTTTACATACCGAATCATAAGAATATACTGACAGCGCTTGGATGTTAATAAGCCGTAATCACTTTGCCTAATTTAATCCGGTTGCCATGGTAAACAAATGACACTTGAGGCTGAGGGCGGAGGAGACAGGAGGGGAGGAGAGGGAGCGACGTGCCCAGTCGAATAGGAAGGGCCGGGGGGAGGGGGGGAGGGGGGAGAAAAATAGCTGATGGAAGGAAATTGACGTGTGCACACACGCCCCTCTTCTGACAGGACACCTGCTGTGGGGTTGCGTGCGTGTGCGTGCGTGCGTACGTGCGTGTGTGTGTACAAGATCACGGTAAGATCTGCATGTTTGTCGTGCGCGTGTGTGTGTGTGCGTGTTCGTGTGTGTGTACAAGATCACGGTAAGATCTGCATGTTTGTTTTGCGTGCGCGTGTGTGTGCGTGCGTATGTATAAGATCCCAGTAAGATCTGCATGTTTGTCTTGCGTGCGCGTGTGTGTGCGTGCGTATGTATAAGATCCCGGTAAGATCTGCATGTTTGTCGTGCGTGCGCGTGCGCGTGCGTGCGGCCGTGTGGTGCAGGTCAGAGACAGCTGTGTGTGCAGTCAGCATCACCGCCCTCCTCAGAAAGCAGAAAATTGAGCGGGAATTGGGCTAATTGTACGGAATGATTGATGCTAGAGGAAACTACAGTACATTAAAAACACACAGAAGCACGCTCCTAAGTGTGGCGGTGGAACCATCACACATGCACTCATGCTCTCACATGCACACACACACACACGCACGCCCAGATCAGACACATGCTGGCACGTGCACACTAAACACATTTCCTGTTTACTGCCCACAAGCCTTATTCTCGGAATAAGGCTAATCCCAGAGGAAAGCCATAAACCATCTGGCTTGAGTTTAGTTGCTCCTTGGTTGTATTAGGACATAAACTACAGTGGTAGTGTTATGGACAGTGCTGTCTGGTTCGTCTAGGGTCCGTTGTTAGGGTTTCTGCTGTGTACTGATGTTTTTATGAAACCTCTACGAATGTGGTGTTTAGACCAGGCTGGGCCTCAGACTTTATGGTCTGTTTGTTAAACAGATCCAACTGGTATTTCAAAAATGCCAGACAGTGCATATCTAGAAATGCATCCTGGTATGACATTTTCAGAGGACTGACATGCCTAACGGACATGATGTAATACTGGAATATCCTTTCCAGTAATTAGCAGTAATAATTGGCCACTGGAGAAGCCGGTCCCCGCTACCCCACACACAACAATGGGGCAAACAGACATGCCACAAATCCCGAAAGTAGAGCTTCATTGCAGTTAGAAGTAAAACACAAGTATCATGCATGCATGCACTACACGTGGAAATGACGGAGAGAAATTCAAGTGGAATCAAGTCTTTGATAAAACCTAAACTCTTTAGCTTCCTAACGTCCACATTGAGCCTTTCTGCTGATGTTCACCACAACAATTTGATTGTGCTTTGTACACGCGTTGGACGTGTGTTTTTAAGAAACATTGGCAGTCAAAGGTGGATGGAAAACACAGCCCCGTAAACAATGGATTATTTTATGCAGAATATCACCAGCACTTAATAGTGCGGTGAGAACCCTGGAGAGTTGATGATTTAGCTGTTGGTGAGTTTGGGATGGCCAGAATGATTTGTAAGGTTCTCTGATGTGGAACTTATAAAAGGACTGTTGATGATGAGGAGGAGGAGGAAGAATAAATGATGAACGGCGCACACACACACATACGCACCATCATCGCAGCAGTCAGGCCTAATGTACGTCATATTTGGCCACCTCTTGAACTGTTTACTTGCTAACACTGGAACATGCAAGGCTGTTTATATTACATGAGACGTTGATTACATAGAAATTCATCTCCGTGCTGAGTAATTGTGTATTAGGATTCATGTTCGCGCCCATCAGATGGCTGTCTGCTGGTGCATTCAAACATTAGCACTCCAAACACACCGAAATGCCTTTGAACCCTACCCTACGGGTTATGAGTAATAGAATAGAATTATAGGAATAGAATAGGTGGTCTATTTTTTTTTTATTCCTTTCTTTAGAATTAGGCTCCGAAGACCTTGAAAGCTGTTCAACCCGTAAGCATTGTGAGTAAAGTAGTCCTTACTGTACATGAATACTCGGATGTCGAATATTCCCCACGATCACTGATATCTTCAAATTATAAATACAGATTTATTGTCGGCGCTTATTTTTTAAGATGCCAGGTCTCCAGAGATTGAAACCAAAACAGATACTAATATTTTATATTTGTTTGCAGGCCAGCAGGTATTTTACTAATGAGCAGATGACAAATGAATCGCTCATTTGGAAGTGAAACGCTTCACACATGGGCTAACCAAATCTGGATCTGTTGGACAATTTGTTTGGCGTGAGAGATGGATTGAAAGACAGAGGACAAGGAGATGTTTAAAGAGAGGACACTAGTGCCAGCGGCTCCAGTAATGGTTTTCTTATTATCCATTGCTTCTTGTAGATGCATATCAATACGTGGCCCAGTATCTGCATACAGGCTGCCACATCCAATATAGCCCGGACATTTTACATAATTATTATTTTCAGGAGTCATTGGGGTCTCATAGCACGGAATGTAAGTGACAGGCGTTTAAAATAGCTTTTAAATCATGCGGGATAGCCAGGGCCTTTCAGAAATAATTGTGTCAAACTGCTTTTCACCTTTTTTTTGCCAATCAATATGCATACTTATTCATAAGCGCATGACTATCCATCAAGAGGCAGCGCTGCACTTTAATATACATGCTTGCATTTTAATGGCCTACTTTAACAACAATACGGGTGACAACAATGTGGTTCTGTGTGATATTCCACTAAAATGATGATATAGGCTCTTTAGTATAAAGCAAGCACACGCATGCACGGCTTTCCTGTCACATGCGCACATATGCATACACGTGCACACACACACACACACACAGACACACAGTTTGATAGTTCTGGCCTAAGTTGATGTAATCACACTTACTTAGTTACACGGAACGTAAATCATTTAAAACTGGATTTCATGCATGCTTTCATACTAATTCACTCGCTTGTATTTTTCATTTTGTCCGGGAAAGCTCAGAAAACAAATAAAAAATTTCCTCCATTCTCCAATTAAGCTTCTAAACAGGACCAAGGAAAAAAAGGGGGATCTATTCATTTTCTTTTGATTAAAATCATTGCCACTTGCAAGGAGCTTTGGGGTTTATATATTAAATAATGCATTATTTCATAATTATATAGAATATATAGATTTTTTAAATAGGATACTGGGCAAAATGGTGACTTTAATTAGATCGGTGTGTAAGATATCTCGGGGGTATGATAAAACAATGTTAAATATCTCACAATGACTGTAAAATATGTTTCAACAGATAATGAAACACAAATAGGGTCTCGTTTTGCTGTGGCTCCTATTTGTAGCAACATCCCCGCACGCCTTTTGTGAAATTTTATAATTATATTGAAAATATGATCATGGGGGGAAAACGTGGTTAGGTGCTAAATATGATGCCGCCTGTCCCCCACCTATTTAGTGGCATACATTATCATCCTATTACTAAAAGAGTAAATTACTGGGGAGAGTCAACCATATCACGTAATAGGGGAGCAGAGGAACACAGTTAAAGACGCAATATTGGGTCTTCTGTCACACACAGACGCGGACACGAAGCACAGTGCATGTTAGCTAACAGCTAACTAGTTAGCCAGAAGGTCACGGGACGGGTGTAACATCCATACAGCGAGGAACTAAGTGCTACAATTAGCAAGGAACCAAAGAGCACTTGGCAGCGGGATAAAGGCTAGAAATGCATTCACATTTAAAGAGGAATTAAAGATGCACTGAAACAGCAACACTTAGCCAAGCACACAATGCCCGCAGCCTCTTGCAAAATTACATTGTGCTAATTTACAATGAAGGACAAACAGTGGCGCTTCCAGAACCTTCTCCTATTATGATTTGCCGGCGTAAAGACCCTTCGCTTGGCTCTATATATAAAGTATGTAAATGTCGCCTAGCTGCGACAGTCAGATGCATCAATAGAAGTTGACAGCTGAATTATAACCACAGCCGAATCCATCAGCCTTTTGTTTTAAGCGGAGAATGGAGCGTTTTTTAAAACTCAACAAAGGGGCTTTAATCAAATTCTCAAGGTTGTTGGCTTTAGCATTGTATTAGTTTAATAGTTTCTGCTGCACCATCGCCGTTAATGACACATTCCTATGTAAATATAATGTGGCTCCCAGAAGCCATCAAAACATTTTAAGGTCCAATGAATACCGTCGCAGTGGGGCGGGGGGGGGGGGGGGGGGGGGGGGGGGGGGGGGGGGGGGGGGGGGGGG
>JAOEHI010000018.1:9320339-9340868 GCA_025447815.1 Percopsis transmontana | reverse complement strand
CCCCCCCCCCCCCCCCCCCCCCCCCCACCCCCCCCCCCCCCCCCCCCCCCCCCCCCCCACCCCCCCCGCCCGCCCCCCCCCCCCCCCCCCCCCCCCCCCCCGCCCGCGGCGCCCGGGGGGGGGGGGGGCTTTAGTTGGGTGTGACGGACAGGTGGTTCAGGTTCGGTCAGTGGAGCTCGCTGGTTACAAGGGGGGGTGACAGGAAACCCTAATACGAAGTAATGCTTGGAGACATTCCCTCAAGGCTGGCTGAGTATTAATACAGAGCTATTCTCCCAGCTCCTCTGGAGTAGTGTGTGTGTGTGTGTGTGTGTGTGGGGGGCCTCCTCTGTCTGCAGACAGTGTATTTAGCAGATTGGAGGTGTCAGTGTGTGTATGCATGTGTTTCTGTCGTTGGATGTAGCCTGCACAAGTCCTGTGCTTCAGCAGTGACACAATGCAAGTCCCCAGGCGGTGGCGGTGTGAAGCCGCTGTGCGCGTGCGTGCGCGCGTGCGAGTACTGTAAGCGTCCACGCATACAGACATGCGTGCGTCTGGCTGTAAAAGGAGGCATGCTGCCTACCTCGGATGGCTGTGTGTCTCTGACTGGAGCTCTGTGTGTGCGTGTGTGTGTGTGCGTACGTGTGTGTGTGCGTGCGTGTGTGTGTCAGTACCTGTGCAGTGTGTAAGTGGGAGCTATGGCTGGGGGTGCCGCTTGATCCGGCAGCGGCCCCACGTTAGCGCCGGGCCCGGCAGCGGAGAGCGGACGAGGTCGCCCCTTCTCCTCAACTCCCCTTTTTCATCCAATTCCTGTGGCTGCAGGAGGCCGTGCATCGCGCTTTTGTTGCCCGAGGTAATCTCTGAAGGGATCTTAATTATGGAGGTTCGGCCTGTTTTCTCCTCTTCTCCTCGTCAGTTACCCCCCCCCCCCCACACACACACACACAAATCTCCCTGCTGCCCCCCCCCTCTCTCTCGCTGTCTCTTTACACGCTTTTAATCAAACAGCATAGTTAGCTAGTAATGAGGGCAAGGGGAGAAGCACATGCTCCTCTGCTTACACATGCTGTGAGGCGTCGGGGAGGGGAGGAAGAGGAAGAGGAGGAGGAGGAGGAGGAGGTAGGAGGTAGGAGGAGATGGCGAGGGAGTAGGAACAGGCAGGAGACAAATGATGCAAGACAACCCCGAGTCGCGACTCACGTGTGGAGCCGGATTTGAATTCTACTGTAGCTGGCGAGCGAGGGACCCAATGGGAAACGTTAGTTTAGGTGCAGATTTTACATGAAATGTGGGGTTTAAGAAACTAAATACTCAACTATAACCTCATAATTATATGTCGGTTAAGATATTTATCTTGCTACAGATAATTTAAACATGTACAGTAACACGAGGAACACAATCGTATAATTTTACAAAAGTTCAAATTTCACAAAAAATATAGTTTAGTTTAATACTGAACTATAGCATCATCATATTTTGTCAGTTAACATATGTATCTTGTGAATAAAGTGAATAAAATTCAAAAGTGCACACTACAAATTTTCATTGTTTGACACAACAATAAACTAAACAGTGGTAGCACTTAGCACTAGCTAAACTATGCGTAGCATTGTAAATAGTTAGCTTCACAATTAAAAACGTTTTAAAAAGCCTTGAAGTTGCCCAATGGTCATAAAGGTTTCCTGGGATTAACGGGACCATGGGCCTATACGGAGCGAAAGAAGGGTGGAGGGTTGTTCTGCGGGGGGTAGAGGGAGCGTTAAATGGAATCCATTACACATAAACAGCCTAGGCATTGATGAGATGATCCGCAAGGATTAGACTGACAATCCTGATGGACACTGAAAAGGTGACCACACGAGGAGGCCTGTGTGTGGGGATGCATTTGCGGTGTGTGGCTGGGGCTCAGGGCACAATAGCATATGCTTTATGGGCCTATTATCACACACCCACAGGCACACACACCCTCCTGCCTCCTTTTGCCCCAGCAGGTCACGCTGGGATCCATTTCCAGGTCACACAAAGGTCAAAGGGCACCAGCAAGTGTGTGAATGTCTGTCGAGGAAGAGCTACGTTTAATTGTGGAACAGCATTAATATTAAATGTTGTTTTGTTTTTTTTGCTTCTATTGCCTAAACTTTGAAATGTAGACATAATGATTTTATGAAGATATTTGACAATCCAGAAGCCAAAATGGAGTCTCTGTAGACTCTTGTACCAGTTTTCTAAGATTCCCATTGAGTAGAAATAGAATTATAGAATATTATTCACAGTTTTATGACCAATCTAATGTTTCCATTTCTTTCATTTTATTCTGATTGAATGAAATAAAAATAAAAAAACAAACATTTGTTTTAGTTTGTGAGTCTTAAACTGAGTTTAATTTTAAAAAGTTAATTTAAGTTAATTAAAGTCTTGAATAAATAAACAGACAAATCACACAAATAATAATAATAACAGATAATCCCAGGGACACAGCAAATGCTTTCATCAGCACATGTTAAAACACAACCAGTCCCCGTTTACTGGGTAAACCGGAGGAGTAGCAACTGTACCAGAAAACCCCCCCAGCATACATTAACGTTAACGTTTAGACTGGTTAGAGCATGAACCCATGGCAGAGGCACTTGTCCATGTTGTGTGTGTGTGTGTGTGTGTGTGCGTGCGTGCTCAAGGCGCATGTGCCGGGTTACGTGGTGACTGCTAAATCCTCCAGGGTCAAGGGGGAGGGGCTGGGGGGTTAAACGGTGTGACAGCAAAGGTCAACAGTGATTTGCTGCCATCTGACCCAGCGGCAGCCGCAACGAAAAGAGAGAGAAAGGCAGCCGAGGCGGGTGGATACGTGCGCGCGGGTGCCAGAGCTGCGTCCGCTGATATGCGCGCACGTACGTGCGAACCGTCTGGTTTTAAAACAAGTTTCCCCCCCACCCCCCACCCCACCCCACCATCACCCTCCCTTGATGCCCCTCTCTCGTCATGTCCTTATATTATTAAAGGTTGCCTCTGCGCTTAAGGAAGGCAAAGCAGATGGCCCTTTTCATAAATCATGCTTATAAGATGATTATAGGCACCGCCGCCCACTACTTCTTCCCTTCACTTACAGTACAGAGCTTACAGTTTGTCCTCAAGGACTGCTAATCTGGATCTGCTTTAAAAACAACACACACAAAAAATGCCCAAAACCACGGCTAAAACACTGCACAGTCATTATTATTTTAAATACTATGGGGAAATAGGTTTTTCAATGCATCCAAAAAGCATGAAACCTACCGGCATAATGGTGACAAGTAAAATAAAATAACATCTAAGAGACACGACCACATACCTCCCTCCACAAGTCCCTCCCCATTACACCCCTTAAAGCCACCCCCCCTCCCTAATCACACAGTTGCTGTGTTCCTGGGCTTGGCGCAAAACTTGACTGTTAAATATATAGTACATGGAGGCGACAGGAAAAAAAAGACTGAGGTGGAGAGGTACGGGCGGTGGTGGAGGATTATGTCTGTGCCGTTGCACTATTCCTTGATGTACGCACCGTGTCAGGCAGTCATTGTCTCCTGGGTAAAGAACGATAGTTCAAATACCTAGCATCTCTCCCCTGGTGCTCCAAATGCTCGTCTTTGAAGTTTTTATAATCCATCTGTCATCTGCGAGCAGGGAGGGCACATGTTCCGTACCGCTCAATTACGGAATTCTCTTTTCTCTTTACAGTGAGACGGGAACCAAGTCATATGGGCGACCCCCAAAAGAGAGAGAGCAAAACACGGAGAAGGGGCCTGGAGAATGAAGGGAGGGAGTGTGAGAGAGAGATAGAGAGAGAGAGAGAGAGAGAGAAGGGCCTAGAGAATGAAGGGCGGACGAGAGGGAGAAAGAGAGAGAGAGAGTGAGGGAGGAATAGCTCGGAATTCTGCGTTCCTGGCGTTCTCACGCACTCGATTGTGTCCCCTCACTCGCTCTCATAAGCGGAGAACAAAGCTTGTTTGTTGTGGGTGGAATGCCTAAAATGCTTCCTACTGTTACAATTATGAAGAATTTGATTGAATGCTTATTATTTCAAGGGCTGGTGATTTTGATCAATTTTTAAAAGTGCCCTAAATTGTTATTCTGCCGCCTAAAAGCAATAACTGCACCCCTCTAATCAAATTTCATTTGATATAAACATTTCATTTGTTATAGGAATAGGAGAGGGGAGTAGCGGGCTCGGGAAATTTAGCATTTTGATTATACATAATTCATCGCCGTCCCTTAAAGATGCAGTGTGAGTGGCTTTTTATTTCGTCAACGGATTGATGGAGAATCTAATGAATTTTACTGCCATTTTTTGGAGTTAAAATGTGTCTTTAATTGGCAAACACTTTGTTCTTACATAGTCAGCTGAGGAGGTCCGGGACATTTCGGATAAGAATCATCAGTGGCTACAAGTTCTAGCATGGAAACATATTTCACCTACAGTGCAGAGACCACAGGCTGCTCTCTAATACACAACTTTTTAAATTATTTAAAAATAATGTTTTTTACTCCGGACTAAACAACACAAAGCCTCAGATCGTTTACATTGCCTTCTCCCCCTCACCCCCCCATCACCCCCTCTCACACCCACACCCAATTCTCCACTTCCTCAACTCCCAAAAAGAAAGATGGATCCCAGCAGAGGAAGATGAAAAGATTGTTTTGAGAAACTCGAAAGAAAATTTGACATTCTTCCTTCCAATATTCCCCCGTAATTGTTTCATACATGGTATATATCTTCATTGGGGGGGGGGGTGAGATGAAGAACACGTCGGTCTCTTTCTTCCTGAATAAAAGGCAGCAGAACCCATCTGGTTGGATGATTCGCGGCTGGCGCTCTCCCGCGCTCATCGCTGAAATAATACTCCCTCTAATGACTCCCACATATTCTGAAATCTCTCTTTTGAAATTGGTCTTGGCAGATTATTTGCAGGTACTTGAGTTGCATCTGTTTGCAATTTTGCAAATGTGGAAGACTTTAATGCCCGGCAGGGACGGGCAGCGGCAAAGGGGCTATTTTAATCCCCTGGATAACACGGCCTGTCAATGCAAATGGGCCTGGACAGCACCCTCATACCTTCACCTGAGTCCAGCCTGTCTTGGATTCAGCCTGGTCAAAGACCGTTGGACTGTCTTTTCCGTGTACTGCATGACCACAATGCTGGTTCCCCTGCTGTTCCGCTGTCCCTCCTTGCACTGTTTTACTTGGGCCTAGTTATGCAGTGTATCTTCGAATGGCCGTACTGGCTGCCCCTTGCTGACATTTGTTTTCAAAATGCACATGTTCTACACTATCATGTCATATCAAGTAAAACTGTAACTGGTTATGTAGTGTGAAAAGTATTATTGTGTATCATATTTTGTAGTTCATAACAAACGTAGCCCTTCCCCTAACTAGGGTCACAAGCTCTTGCATTCACGCACACACACACACACACACACACACACACACACACACACACACACACACACGCACTCTCTCAACTTATCCTAACCAGCTCAAATTCCCACACCGCCCTAAACACTCGCTGTTTGTTTTTCTGCTTTACTTTCCTGTGTAATCTTGTCTGTTTTGGTTACAGTCCTTTCTTGTGTAACTCTGTCTCTTTGTCTTTTCCCTGTCCTTTCAGTTTTTTGATAGAAAAGTGCCTGACGAATATGTCTTTTATTGTTATCTTCATATCGCGTATCGGTCTCTGCCGTGGCTCGACTACTCCCTACCTGCTCCAACACATTTCTGTCCATACCAGTAACCTGGTACGAAGTGCGGTGATCAGGCTAAAAAACTAAAGCCAAGCTGAAATGATTGTGACTTCAGTCATTATTTCTACCATGTGGTGAGCAGCTGACCTGCTTAAGCCCCCCCCTTCCCCCTCCTCCTCCTCCCACCCACCTCTTCTCCCGTCCTCTTAAAACTGTAATAAGGTGCCCCATTGTCCTATCGCGGGGGCCACGGCTGAACAGAGCCCACCCTGCTGACTGTAATTGTGTAGGTGGTTACAATTACATTAATTACATATTTCATCAACGCTGTTTACCCAGCCGCGCCATAAAGGAAGAAACCGAACTTTTAACTCTGTCTTTTGTTTGTACTTTTTTTTCCCTCCCTTCTCTTTTTTGCCTTTTTTTTTTTTTGGAATGTTTTATTAGGAGTGAGCTGGGCGGGGGGGTGCAAAAAGAGGAATTATGCTGAAAGTGTATGCCTTGCCACTACCCCGCCCCCCCTCCTTTCTGTTGGAAATGTTTATTTGAACAGTAAGCTCATGATTTGAATATTTGTAATCCATGCTTAAATTTACAGGCCAGATGAACTTTTTGGCACAGAATGGCAACCATAAGTAGGATTTTCAGTAAAGCTTTACAAAATTTTAAGCCATGTGCAAGGCTTATATAATTTAGAAGGCGGAATGCACACATAAAACTGCCTCTGTCTTATTTACTCTTATTTATTACCAAAAAACACTAAAAAAGCCATCATATGGCGATCGACATATAGGCGCATCCTTCTGTCTTTGAAGTTCTGTCAAAGAAAACAAAATGTGAAACCGACTCACAGGAGATTGTCTGTGAAATATAACAATAACAATCAAATGAACATGAATATGAATAGCCCCAGTAGCGCAGGCACTCGAGTTGTTCTGCTGCGAGTTGGATGAAAATGAGAGTACTCCATATTGACTTTTGCTGGAGGGAAGGCCACCCATCTTGTAGGGCCGGGTGGCAGCCGCGTCACCTCAGTGAGAGAGAGGGAGAGACAGAGGAAGAGAGGGAGAGAGAGAGAGGGATAGAGAGAGAGAGTGCGCTGAGCAGAATAGAAAGGCTTTCTTAAATGATGCTAATCAGTCTGTAGGGCCTTGGCCTGCTCTCTCCCCCATCAGCCTGCATATAATTCAGATGTGCTGGGAACATGGGATTGAAAGTGTCACTGTGTGTGTGCGTGCGTGAGAAACCCCCGTATCCCCTGCGTGATGCGATTGCATCGGTGTGCGTGTGCACAGAAAGCGGGGGTGTGGAGGGGTTAAGCAGAACCAAATTAACGGACGGGGGCTAACTGCGGCGCTAGCTTTGTGTGTGGCTATTCCTTGGCGAATGTCAAGATGATTTAGCTGCTCTTCTGCTCGCCGTCTGTCTCTGCGCGGTCGCACTGCTGTGGCCGTGGCACGCGCACAGATTAATATGGGCCCGCGCGGAAACAATGCTAGCCTGCATGCAACGCTAGCTCAGCGCTAGCATCATGTAGCCTAGCGATGTATAAGCATGTTCTCTTGTGTTTGCCTGAAGGTGTCTGCGCTCACGGCCCCTGCCAGTGCGCGTGTGTGCGCGTGCGCGCGCTTGTGTGGGAGTGTGCATGGGAGACGCCAGTTGGGCTAACAGCTGAATCATGGAGCGGCCCCTGCCCCTCATAGTCCTTGGCAGTTAGCGGTGTGAAAAAGCCCTCTCTTTGAGGGCATTATATAGATTAATGTGCTGTGCCTCGGGCAGAGACACGCACACCTCCTCGCCAGGGAGGAATCCTTCCACGGCTGGGGTGTGTGTGTGTGTGTGT
This sequence comes from Percopsis transmontana, assembly GCA_025447815.1. Lineage (NCBI taxonomy): Eukaryota > Metazoa > Chordata > Actinopteri > Percopsiformes > Percopsidae > Percopsis > Percopsis transmontana. The sequence goes on along the minus strand of JAOEHI010000018.1, from coordinate 9,333,334 downwards.
GTGTGTGTGTGGAGGGATAAAGAAGAGTAGAGAGGCTGAGAATTGTCAAAGTGTGTGTGTTAAGATTAGAGGGAGACCATTTGGGGAGACCATGAGTGTTAAAGGGAAACTGGAGGAAACCACTGACGGGGAGGCACCACATAATTGCGTGAGAGAGAGGTGGGGAGAGGGAGCGAGAGATCCAAATGACAGAGGACATACACAGGCTTCTGTGCGGACTGTGGGCAGATGTGATGCCGGGATCTGGGCCGAGACTTGGGCCTGATCTGCCCCTGTGACCCTTTCAACTGAACACTCTCCCTTGTTCTCTCTGTAACTGACACGGTCACGTTCAGGGTGAAACACGGACGCCAAAATCACAGAACAGCCAGGATTGGAGGAATGAAAGCGAATACGAAGTTTAAGCAAACTTCTATTTTTCAGTTTTCATTGTTAATGTTTCCTTTGCTCCAGAATTCATAACTTTAGCCCTTAGCGGAGGAATACGGGGGGGGATTTTCTTATCGGGATTATACCACATTCCATTCAAGATTAGCCACATCTGTTGTTTTTGTGTGTGTGTGTGTGTGTGTGTGTGTGTATGTGTGTGAAACAGAAAGGGAATGCTAGTGCCCGTATATGCACACTGAGATTATATGTGTGTGTGTGAGCCTTTGTCTGAAACAATGCAGGAGACACAATGCCGCCCCCTCAACGCACACATACGCAGCATACGCGCACGCCTATCTGTCCAAACGTATGCGCGGGCCGTGCAGAAGCAGCCAGCGGCCCAAATAACCCACTTTTGCCTGACAGAGGCATCATTGGTGGAGGTGCACATATGCAGAGAGCTATTTGGAAAGGCCTCCTCGTAGCTGTCAGCTCTCATTATGCGCTGAGGTGTCATGTTTGTTAGGAAGCTGAGTGCAGATGGCAGAGTGGAAGAAATGGATCACTAATTTTAACAATGATTAATGAACAGAGATGGAAAATGAATTACATCGGACTATTGGAGGCAAAGAGTGTTTTCTCTGAAAATGTTAACTTCGGCTGCCAGGCGAGCCCGCCTTTGGGAAGAGGAGGAGATTGTGTGTGTGTGTGTGTTTGTGCATGTGCATACACGCACGTGTATTAACTTATATGTTTTTGGAGGGCTGCTAGTGGGTTATATGCGCCAAAGGTGCATACAACCCGTATGTATTTTTTTTCTTCTTTTTCTCGCCCTCCCTTGTAGAATCAACACTTCACTGCCCTCGACTATTATTTCGCTGTTCGCACGCTTTACAGAACTCGCTTTAAAGACATTGTTTTACCCCGGTGTGTGCCGCGCCACCAGTTAAGGCACACACTCTTTAATAAGGTAAACACTGGAAAGGTTAGACTTGTCTTAAAGTATTAGTTATTCTCATTAGTTTGTGGTGTGCTTTTGAGGCCTTCTGCCGTGATATTTCACTGTGGCACAACAGTGTACCTCACCCTCACAGGACGCATATCAACCTAGCCAAGCTACAAACATTAGCCGTTACCAGACTCTGCTTGTAGTAAACAAAATAATTTAGAAATGCGACATGACTGGAGAAATATAGGGTACATTTCAGAAAGAAATACAGTAAATTACCAATTATTTGTTCTTTTGTTTTATAATTGTATTTATTATTAATACCATTATTATTACAAAATAACTCCCTGTCAATCACCTTTAGCTAAGTGCGTGTTCACGTGCGTTACAACAGCAGAGTATTCGCTATTCACCCATCAGCATGGTGATAGACTATGACACAAGAAAGGCCTGGCGTGGCACCGTGCCTACCTTCTGATCTCAGAGCAGCTCCTCGTACGCTCCCCTGTTCTCCCGCCATGAAGAGAACCTGTCTGTCTCTTATCCCATTACCTTCAGTGTCTTGTGCCTTGGTCGGGGACCGCGTGGTGAGCGATGCGGCTTAACAGGTAGACGGGAACTATTTTGAATTTAATTAAGGCTCCATTGGGAAATACTTAAAGTGGGAAAACACAGTCACTTCTGGCAACAGTGTGCGTGTGTGTGTGTTTGTACACGTGCGCACGTGAGAGAGAGAGAGAGAGTGTGTGTGTGTGTGCGTGCGTGCGTGCGAGTTCTCAGGTTACATGCAGCATATGCTAAGCACTCTGAAAACATACACGATGCCTTTGGTGAACAAGGTAGCCGTGCGCCCTAGGGAGCCAATTTAGATTGTGACTTAAGGCAACGTGGCTCTGTGTGTGTGTGTGTGTAGGCATTGTGTGTTCGGGGTACGCGCATGTGAGAATTCCCCCTGTCGGCGCTCGGGGTGGCCCCCTCTCCAGCCCCCCCCCCACACACACACACATCTGTGGCCCCCTCCCCTCCCCCAACCCACCCAGGACACCCTGACTTCTCCTGTGTAGGCTCACACAAACTAGGCCCCAGCCTGCCTCTCACGCACATCTTTGCCACAGTCACTGTCAAGGTCTCTCTCTCTCTCTCTCTCTCTCTCTCTCTCTCTCTCTCTCTCTCTCTCTCTCTCACGCTCTCTCTCTCACTGCTGCTTTGAAGCCATAGTGGTGGCCTGTAAACTTGGCCTAGCTCGCGTCAGCGCGCTAGTTCTCCTAGCGCTTTAGCAGGTCTTTAAGAGCCGATCAGATAACATCCTCGGCGCTGTGTGGGCTTCGCTCTGTTTTTTTTTTCCCCCCCGCTTGTGTCTTCTACTGTGAGAACAAAGTGTCCCGTTTTACCTCGACGCGGCTTTTCACCTGTCAGAAATATTAAACCCTTTTATTGTCTCTGTGGTAACTACAGTTGGCCCGGCGTGGTTTCACCTGCTTACTAAAGTTGCCTAAACTTTAAATGGGTATTACACCTGTCAGGTTTATTAAACGACAAAAAAACACTGATATACACAAGCAATCACAGTGCATATATTTGTTAGATTACTCACTTTAAATGACATATTCATTGGAAATCCCGGGAAGAGAAACAGACCTTAAAAAAATATCACCACACAAAATATTCTCGTTGCCACAGACTTGTCAAACTTCAACTGTGGGCGGATGTGAATTTCCTGGTCTGTGTGCTTTGTTTACAGGCTCTTGTCTTCCCGCCTTCTGTGGAGCTGTCGGCACTCTTCCCGAGATCCGGCGTGCGATCGTGCGAGCAGCGGCAGTCCGACAGGTATGGATCATCGGCACCGCCGATTGATCACGCATTAAAAGTAGAGGATATTAAAGTTGTCTGTCACACACACACACACACACACACACACACAGACGTGCGCATGTGCACATCCATTAATGTAAACACACACACACACACACACACACGTGCGCGGTATAGGCCCTGTGCGTGCACGTGAAACCCTGAACTGTGCACAGCTGGCTGGGGATGCCTAAATGGTTAACATAAACCTACCGTCTACTCCATCAGCGTGTTCGATCTCGAATCTTTAGCGCTGTAAATATCTCATCTTTATTTTCCTATACCCCTTCAATTCCCTATTCTCTCTGTTAAAAAAAAATAAAGAGAGAAAGAAAAAAAGAGCAATCTCGAAGCAGGCGCGGGGGAGGTGGTGATTTCTAAATAACCGTCCGGCTGTCAGAAAGGCGAGAACGCGCTCACTTCTTCCATGTAGCTCAAGGAGACAATTAGCAAACAGAGGTGACACGGTAAACAGGTGCGAGTCATTATTCCTCGAGCTGGAGAAGAGCGGGCGAGCCATCTCTCACCGTGACGGGGCCGCTCGCGCGCTCGTGTGTGTGCGTGTGTGTGTCTGTGTGCGCGCGTGTGTGTGCGCGCTCTCAGGTGCGTGTTACCTGAGCGATAACTGAGGAGGGAAGCGATATGGTTGGTGGGGCTTAGCTGATGAACACTGTCATCGTCTTCATCATCATCATCATCATCTGCCTCATCATCATCCTCATAAGACAGTTGTTAGCGTTCCGAGCAGAAACGGGTCGGTTCAAATTAGACAGTCTTTTCCGCTGTTCTTCGATTTTTTTTTTTCCACCGTCTTCTCGCGTGGCTGTCTTTTTTTTTATTAGTCCGTGTTAAATGTGTACATCTGGCTCTCCCTCGCCCCTCACCCTCCTTTCCTTCCCTCTAATAATTCCTCACCTTCTCCCACTCCAGCGCATTCTTTATAATTCGTAATAGACCGCCATCGCGAGGCCTGGCTCGAGAGACGCGGGTCAAGCCGGTTTGTAAAAATTGATTGCTTGTAAAGTGCTAATCAATGGAAACCTTTTCTCTTGAAGCTGGAAAATTCATGCTATAACATTTATTGAAAATTATTCCTTGGTTCTCTACAGGCCCAGATTACACAATGGCCTGTCTGAAATTTGTCACGCCACTGTCACGCACTAAGGTCTGAGGTTTTCGGGTTTTTTTGCTTTGAAAATACAGTGAATGCCAGTAGAGTATACTGTATATTGTAGCTGACAATTTAATCCAAACCATTGGCGTGAAGAAATAAAGTTAAATCTAAAATTGTTAAAAAAGTTTGAAAATGACTAGATAAATAGCTAGTTACTGTAGATAGAGGCCGATAGATTAAAGACATTCCACATACACAACCTAAACATAAATAAAAAACTGACACTCTCTTAATTCACATGTTAATAATTATCTTCGAAACCTCTGCAGTTCAACAGCCTGGAGGACTGCTATGTTGTTTTGGAACACGTTTCGCCGGCTGTAGTATTATTAATCAAATATAGCATGGGTGAGTCATGTCGTTTTGGCTGGTGTCATATTGAAGGTATGCGCTACAGATTTTTCTCATATTGGAGGCAGAGATGACACATGCTCCCCTCGACGCGTTCTCTCACCATTTTTTCTCGCACACACTCTCAAAACGCACACTCTCATGCCGGGCCGTGCACACGCGCAGATAGACTGACACGCGGTCGAGGAGGCGTTTGTAGATGCACACACGCCTAGATTCGCACGAACCCCAGGATTTACAGGCTGTTCGAAAGGCGAATTTGAAAGGAGAAGAGTTTGTACTTGATGTATGGATACACAGCTTAATGTGACCTATAGTGTTTTCTTCCATTTCTTTATCCTGTGACTTATGCCCTGTTATTATATTGAAACCGGCGACACTGGGAGCCCAGGACAAATTTCCCCACAGGGACAGTAAAGTGTATTGTATTGTGTTATGGTATTTATTACAAAATATTGTGTTTCGTACCGCAGCTAAACTTCCAACTTTTTGAGGAAAACACATGTTCAGAGGCGTCTTTTTTTAATCTTATTAACATGCCTTATTGTGTTTTTCCTATTCCTCTACCAAAGAAAGGAGAGAGGGGGACTATTTTTCCCACACGGGCTTCTCTTTACTGTCTTTGGGGTTAAGACTGTCAGTACGGTGAGGTGTACCGCCCCGCTGGCATAAATAAGGCATGATTGGCATCACAGTGACAAACTCTCTCTCTCTCTCTCTCTCTCTCCCTCTTCCTCTTCCTCTCTCTCTCTCTTTCTGACAGCCTTCATTTGCTGGAGGAGTGGCAGACTTGGTGGGAGTTAATGATTATAATTATTTGATGTTTTTTATTTATTTATTTATTTTTTTTTTTTACGTTGTGGGATAATTATTTAAGAGGTTTGGGTAGTCGTCGCTGTAATCAGTAAAGAGAGATTACAGAAAATCTCCATGCCAACAGATGGCACTTTGCTGATATTGTTGTTTCCTATTAAAGCGGCGCAAACCCGCTCACTAGCTGGATAGGGTGGGTGGGGGTGTGGGTGTGGGTGGGGGTTGGGGCGGGGGGTTGGCAGTGAAGAGGGGGGCAAATGATAGAAACAATTCGTCATTCATCATTTATCCATTTGTCATATCGCCTCATCCTCGAAGATGAAGGGAATTAAAGAGGACATAATTATAATATAGTGTGTGTGTGTGGTCAGCATTGGACGGGTAGGTAGGTGATGGTATGACCATGACCCACCGATCCAACAGCCACAAAGCGGCTGTGTTGGGCTTGGAGTGTGTGTGTGTGTGTGTGTGTGTGTGTGTGTGTGTGTGTGTGTGTGTGTGTGTGCGCGTGTGGTGGGGAGCTGAGTGTACAACACAATGAGCAGTCTTTAACCAGAAACCCCCTCCCAGTGACTCTATCTGTTAGCATCGCAGCGCGCTGCTTTGGCTGTACGTGGATAAGGTCAGCTCTAGCTAGCGCCGCCGCCGCCGGCTGCCTCCTCCCGGGCTCAAGTTCACAGTGTCAAGTCAACCTTAAGTAGTTTCTGCGTGACTTCTGGATAGCCTCTTTTCCACTGCACAGGGGCTATCCAGAGGGGGGAGGGGGCTGAGATTGGAAAGTGAGACGAGGGCTCTCGCTTTCCAGGGTCGAGGAGCAATCGGAACACGGAGGCCGCTGGCCTACATTCCTGACTAATTGCATAATTGGAAAAGCTCTCCAAATGAGCGAGCAACCTTCCCCCGATCCTCCCCCCTCCCCCCTCGCTCCAGCTCATCCCTCCCCCCCTTCAAAGCAAATCACAAAAGAGCATTTTGGGAATAATAATAATTTCAAAAAGCAGTCCCATTATTAATCTTGCACCACCAGTAGCTCTGGTTAGGGTGCACGGCTCACTTGGTGAGTCTGTAGCTTTCTGTCACTGTTACAGACACACACACACACGCACACACACACACACACACACAATTACAGTCAATCACCTTCTGAAAATGTAAACATAATTTAAATTTGTAAAATAATAATAATACAATTATTTACATTTTTATTTAATTGTAAATGTAATATCTGTCTGATGGGTAATCTACCTGTGTGCTGTCTTAGCCTGCGTAGTTTACTGTTAGCTCTGGCGCTCATGCTCAAATTGGATTTCCTGATTTATGGCCCCCACGGTGCACCGTCCATTTCCATGGTTACAGAGGGACAGGGGAGATGATTTCTGAGGTCGACAGCGGTGTCTAACAGGATTGTGGGGTGCCGTTAAAGCGAAGCCGTTAATTATTGCTATTGATCAGCAAAAAAAAATAAATGCAAATGTGATTTAAAAACAGCTCGGGTGATAAATGCATTAACCGATTTTTTTACCCCCCCCCCCCCCCCCCCCCATCTGAAATCTGATTTCCTGAGTTTTCAAAGTGAGAGAGAGTTAGTTCAGCCTAATGTGGATCGATTTGGCCTTTCCCAGACAAGAATACAAAGCATTTTATTAGTGAATGGAAGGTGTAACGACACGACAGATACAGAAGATTATACATTTATCTTCGGTGGTTCCCTAACTTCAACACAACAACAGCGAGACTTAACACGGTGCCAAATTCTCTCACTGCTTACTGTTAGCGTCGTAGACAAGTATGTTTCATTTGCATACAACAGTTGCGCAGAAAACGCACTAATAAAGTGGTATATCCACAGGGGCAAAGCAAAATCTGGTAATCTTCTAAAAAGCCACCATGTAAGGCAACAGCAACAATGACGACAAGGATGAGAAACAACAAGGAAAGGTGTTAAAAAAGCAATATGTTGTTTTTCCCTCACCTCCCGTCTCGTTCTCGCTGCCTCTCAAGAGCAGCTTATTATAGCGTATTGATTTATAAAGCTTTAAATGTGATCCTCCATGTCCAAGTCAAGGGCAGAGAGAGAGAGAGAGAGAGAGAGAGCAAGGGGAGAGAGAGAATAAGAGAGACAACAGGCTGGATAGTGTAAAGTGAAGGAGAATGTAAGAGAGAGAGAGAGGGGGGTAGCAGAGCGAACACCATGGCAGACCACGACACAGGGATGCAACAACAAGGCATTTTCAGAGCCGTTCTGGAACACAAAAGGGTAATTGTTTTAGCCCAGATGTTGCTTTCGCACAACAAGCAGGATACAATGTTCCTACTGAGCTGATGAGCCCAATCAGTGAAATGATTAAAAATTGATTTTGTCCCTGTAATTACAGTATGTAAACTACTTAGCCGGGATTGCAAAGGAAGTGATTTTCTAATTACGTATATACTCTGGTGTCTAATGATTGGTTTTTTGAAGTAATGAAGAGAGGGTCCTAACGACTCCACTGTGTTCTGTTGTTGAAGGGAAACAGGGGAGAGAGACACAGAGAGAGAGAGAGAGAGAGTGAAAAGGGAGAGCATTGTTAGGGCAAGACAGCAGGCTCTAGACAAAGGGACTTAAATTGAATTTTCGCCAGCCAGTGCTAGCGCGCTAACGCGGGCCCCTGTGTTGGTTAACATGGGATCTGGAGGCAAATGGCAACTGTGTCTCTTCGGGAGGGGGGGGTCAACGGGGCCTAACCATACCGACAATCTGGACCCTGCAATTAAAACCTCCGGGGGTTAGGGATTGTACAAGCTTGCGCAGGCACAGGAGAATTATACGCATGCAGGCGCACATTCACATGTATGCTCAAAAAGATATGGCTAAAGCCACTCTCTCTTAATTACTGAAAATATCTGTTGACAGCAATATGGTATATTAAGAGAATTGTTCAATTCTCTGCTTCCCCTGTTCTCCGGACAGTGGTTCATTTTCACCAGTGAAAACACCCGCAAAAACAAGTGGTTGCAATGAACAATTTCTTTTAATAGTATAATGAAACTGAACTATAAAAAATATTCAGTGTAAACAACCATAAGAAAAAAAAGCCTGCTCAATTCTTCACCTCTATTCTTCTCTTTCCATTCATGACAAGCATGTGTTAAGGGGCCTCAAAGACCTTGGTTTGCAAATGTCTGCAGAGGAGTGTGTTGGCCGATGTTATAGTGGAAGGACTCAGAGATCTCTATGACAGCGTATGTAGAGATAGACTTCCCTGATCATGAAGCACGGGAATATGACATGAACCAGGGCATGCAGTGCAACCCGACACCACTTAAACACCAGTCTGCTCACATTTGGTGTTTTCTTCACCTTCTTTTCCAAGTTGAATTAGCAATTCACTTTCATAACAGTCTTTGTAGAGAATCAAGGGGAAGTCAAGCGTCTGCATACTGGGTGGGCGAGATCGTTTTCTTTTTTTCCTCCTTTTTTTTTTTAGTGTCTTGGGAACATTAATAAGTGACAGAAAGCTCGATTAAGAAAGCCGAGATATGGGTATAAAGAAAAACGACAAAGCTTTGAAATGCTGCCAGTATCACCAACTGCAGTCCTCTGACACAGCTGATTGTAAGAGACGCCAATAGCGCAGCCGGCGTAGGCCTTTAATAATTCATTTAGTTAGGCTATGATCTATCATTTTGTACCTTTTGACATGCGATATTGAAATTTAATATTGCATCAATACAAATGATGTATTGCCAGTCGCTGCTGCAAAGGATGTGGATTGCAAAGGGATCACTGCAAACGTCTCTTCATTCCCTTCTCTCTCTCTCCCTCACAAAGCTTCATTGTACGCCAGCAGAAAGGCATATGAGAGCAACATCTGTCTTCTTTTTTCTCCTTCTTAAATCTCCGGCTTTGATATGTGTGTTTAAAAAAAAAATGACAAGTTAAAACGCTCGGGGAGAAAAAAGTCTTCCTGCTCGAACCGAAGTGGCTTCGGAGGAGAGAGCGGGGGAACAGGAGTGCGGAGAAGGCAGCGGGAGCGAGACAGAAGGCAGAGGAGGAACATGACAGCAATGGCTGGGGGAGACGTCACGCGTTTGTCGAGGTCTTTGACACGACTCTTTAGCAGCGAAATCCCACAGGCGATGTTCGGGCTCTTGAGGGGAGCGTTTGGTTTTGGTGAACTGGTGAGGGGGGCTCTGACGGAGTGTCAGTCTATAGCCCTGCTAGTAGGCTGAGTCCGACCGACATCGCGCTGCCTGATAGTGGGATAAAATAGGTTGTGATTATCTCAGGATGTCTCTGCTGCTAAGCTGCGATACCAAGAGCCTGTAAACCAATACTGTCAGATATCAGCACAGTGGTGTGCAATAAATATGTACACATACTTTGTTACTGTACTGCAGTGTTATTTTGTGGAACGTGTACTTTACTTGAGCCTTATTATTAGTATTTTTTTAACTGCATTTTATTCTATTACAGTGTGTATAGCTACATCCGCTACTCACTATGGAATAAACTTAAAAGAAAAACAGAAACAAACTAAATTATTTTTTAATTGAAGCTGCCTCCTGAATCTGTGTACCTTTTTTTAGAAAAAATATAATGGATATTTGAGCTAAATAAGCCTGATGTAGTTTTACTTCTAATAATAACTTAATTATCGCGTTTATTATCGGAATTTATTTTGATACTTACGTACTCTTAATTCCAGATAATTTATGGCTTTTACTCAAGTAGTAATGTTATAGATTACTTTCACTTCTTGCGAAAGTATACTTGAGGCCTAGACTAATATCTGTGCTGTGTCAGTACATTGCACTTCCACATAGATTAATTTTGATGACAGTGATTGTGGCATTTCTACTTATTTCTAAGAAGTAGATGACAAGTTTCACTGCCATTCATATGAAGGTGTAAATGTAGTTCAACGAACAAATATAAAATGTGTTTTGCCGCGTAAATACATCTTCTCGCACTACTTTGGGTTACTGTGTGCGTTGAATCAGAGGCACTGACCTGTGTGTGTGTGTGTGTGTGTGTGTTTGTGCATCTGTGTCTGGTGTGTGTGAGCGTGTGTGTCACTCTTGACAAGGCGGACTGATGAGTATGTGTGGTTGTGTCATCAACACCATGTTTGTCTCTGTTTATTAGCATTTCCACCACTGATTTACCGATGCCAGTTAAACAGGAAAGAGAAAAATCAGTTAAAGTGACAAGCCCCGCATGCAAACTGTTGGCTATTTATAACAAAGTCTTTTTACATATCTTCCCCGAAACCACGTTGGAACGCATCTAGTGTGAATATTCTTTGTTGAAAATACCAAAATACGCATTGTTTTGTAATCCAAAAAACACAACAAAACGACAGATTGTCACCAATCTCCGTGGCGATGCCATGCGTGTTGACCTTTTTAAGTGTGCCCTGAAAGTGCCCCGAACATCCAGGAAACATGCCATGCTCATAAGGTGCCTGGATGTGCTCACAGTGGGCAAGAAAGAGACAGAGAATGAAGTTCCGATGGGAGGTGGCTTGGGTCACACTGTGCCGCGGCCTGCCACCCCCCTTCTCCACCTTATGTCAGGGGGTTATTATTTTACCTGCCAAGGTCCTGACCTGAACTAGCTAGCGCCTAGCACCCCGCCCTCCCCCCAACCTCGCTCGACCACTCGTTCTCTCTCTTCTCTTTTGCCTCCCTGTCGTCTTTCTTTCTTTCCTCCTCTTTATTTCTTTCTCTCTCTCGTTTTTCTTTTTTCCCCTCTCATCTAAGCCTGACCCCCCCCTCCATCCCGTGGGTCAACACCTCTGCAGGTGGTGCGTTGCGGGGGCCAGGTGACCTTTGTCTGTCATTGTGTCGCTTCTCACACCTCACCTGGGGAGTAGGAGGCAGAGCTAGGAGTCTTTACACCTGCCACCAGCTTTACTAGCATAGCACCGGAGATGGAGTTCGGTTAGCGCCTTTAAAGCTGTGGAAAAATGCCTCACGTTATTGTCAGTGCTAAGGAAATGTCAGCTATGGGTGGCCCCCTGTAGGGATAGCATTCCTCACTTTAATGTTGCTTGAATCACATTGTCGATGTTAAGTGAAAATATTAAATCTCTGGCAAAAAAGTGAGTATATATAAAATATATTTGTTTAGATAATTTAGCAAAAAAAAAATCCGAAAGCCATGGGTCATGAAAATACAAGCATTTAAATCTAGGTAAGATACCTTGGCTTATTTCAGCGGCTTGTTCTGTATACCAGTGTATTTGCCACCAGTGTACGGGTAGGTACTCCGGGAGAAATAACATTTGTATCAGCAAAGCTAAACGATCACCAAACTTCAATACTAATAGCAATTAAAAGTTATTATTTTAGTAATATTTTATGGTAAAAAAATAACAAAGATTGCAGCTTTAATGCAACCCACTGAGGATTACAGGATTACGGAAACCGAAACCGTGGTGTTGTTTGTGGCACTGAGCTTTAACAAACAAACTGTGGTTTCCTCCCCAGCTTGCAGCTCCAGAGATGAATCAAGCACACCTCGACTGAATAAAGAGATGGAGATGAAATGAAATACCCAAACGCCGCCTCTATCGGGGGCCTGATTGAGTTCAGGTGGCATGGAAGTGCCTCACCTTGGGCTAGTTGTCAGTGAGGGATCTTCTGTATTCTCGTCCCTGTCTGCTGGGGGGCTAACTGGCATACGCTGGGTGCGTTGGTTTGACGGATGTTTGCGTGCCTCTCGTGTTGCGGGGGGGCACAGTGCTGACACCCTTCATATTTCAGCGGCAAGGTCTGAGAATGAAAATGAAGATTGATAAGTGAAAATGGCACCGTAACCCATCGCCCATTCCACACATAAATTATCATTTACACAAATATGACACACCCGTACGTCTGTTTATATATAAATATAAATATACATTTATTTTTTTATTTATTTTTTTATTTATATATATGCAAGGGGTAGATCCAAGAGCCCTGCACATATTCACTTGGGGGGCTTCCGCTGTTATTAGAGCCATGCGATATAATTGCATTTGATCTCCAAATAAACAGGGAATCAGTCCATCTCCTCGGTCGAGATGGCAGCCGTGATGGACGAGCGCATTAGCGGCTGGGACAACATTAGATCTGCTCAAAATTATTGATCTTTTGTTTGCGAGCCAAGTCGGCGATAAATAACGGGTGCATGGGAGATGTGACTCATTATCACCGTGCCAACCGCCTGACAGACCTCTGTCAAAACACGCCCCCCTCCCCTACCTTTTCCCGCCTGTTCCCTTTCATCTACATAACTACAGACCAATTTAATCTGTTTTTTAATCCTTCATTTAAAGCGTGGCCACGCCGCCACTATCAGATTCCCTTAAAATTTTAATCCGGCACTGATAACCCTGTATTTTTGTGTGTGTTTCACTCACACTCGCACTCACACACACACACTCGCACTCACACACACACACACACACACACACACACACACACACACACACACACACACACACACACACACACACACAC
>JAOEHI010000018.1:9263597-9281097 GCA_025447815.1 Percopsis transmontana | reverse complement strand
CGGGTTAACTACGAGAGATATTGTAACATATGCAGCGAATTGTTGTCTTGAGAGCATTTCCACTCGAGTCTCGGCTTCCTGATGGCTTTGATAAGATTAGTTTGCTTTCTTAAACAGGATGTGTGCTGTTTAAAAAAAAAAAAAGAAAAAAGAAAAAAAGATCAGTTGCATAACAACTTTTAAGTACTTTAAAAAAAGCTTGAGGTCCCTTCATGAACAGCAGAGGGAGAGAAGCGATAGAAAGAGAGAGTTTATTAAAGTGATGGAATAAACACAGGTTTAACACGGCTGTATTAAAGAGACATGCGGCAGTTTCAATATTTAAAAATCTCATTTACTTCAACAGAAGTGCTTTTTCATTCAAGAGCATACGGTAGGGCAGCGCTACAGTACCTATTGCACTACTCTCCCATATTGCCCTCAAAGAGAGAGAGAGAGGAGAACATGAGAGGAGGGGCTGGGGCCAAAGCAGAAGAAAGAGACACTTTCAAACTGACATTCAGACATTGAATAATCATTCAATTATCGCCGGCGTGATGTAAAATAATTACCTGACTTACTTCCTGTAATGAGCGCCGCTAATTAGCGATAGACTTTTGTTTTGGGGTGTGTGTGTGTGTGCGTGTGAGAGAGAGGGTACAACAGTCCCAAACTCCCTGAAAGCGGCAGAGCTGTGAAAATATGGTACGTTGAGGTATCACCCGAGAAACGCTCACACTAAACATGCACTGTGTCTCCCTTACGTACACGGTTCGCACTTGGCTTGAAGGCACAATTCCTTCCAATGTATGCATACAAGGCACGGTAAATAGTCGGGGAGTGTTAAAAAAAAATAAGAAACATCCTTCTTCTCTTAATTAGCCGCGCAACAATTAAAGGATCCTCTTAGTAAATTGAACCTTTCGTCTCCCCTGCCTTCCCCGGTTTGATTCCAGCACCTGTCACAACAGCCCCCCCCCCCCTCCCCCTCACACACACACACGCACACACCCAACAATACCACCTCCCACCGCTAGTACTCCTCACACACACACACACACACACACACACACACACACACCAACCATCCCGAGACCCCCCTCCCCTCCCAGATTGTAGTCATTATGCAAAACTCCGCCAGAACGGGCCCAGCGTGAGCGGAAGAAAACAGCAATTATTTTTGATATTCTGTTATTTAGGCCGTATTGACATTCAACGACTCTAGTCTGTCTCTCTCTCTCTCTTTGTCTGCCTCTCTCTTTCCCACCGTCGACACCTGAGAAACGGAGCGAGGCTCAACCTGACTTTGTTGGCTGTTCTTTCGCCAAGCAGAAGTTCCCAGCATTCGTTGCGATGTGTATGCGCTTGTGTGTGTGTGTGTGTGTGTGTGCGCGCACGCACACATAGGAAATGAGAGGTTTAGGCGACAACATCCTCCGCTTAATCCTAGGTTTCTCCACCGAGTAGAATAATCAGAGAATAAGACAACAGAGCTTTGTCTGGATCAAGCATGTCATCGCTGCTCTTACCGAGAGTGCTGCCCCATAATGATGTGACCTGCGTGCGTGCGTGTGTGTATGTATGTGTTTGTGTCAGCTATATTCACATGCGGTACACAGGCCGGCGAATGATGTAAGTTGTGACAGATACACTGCGGTCTTTGTCTATGAGGCCTCTTTCTGCCTCCAGATTAACCATGTGTGATTGCCGAAGACTGCCATGTTTGTTGTCTGACACACATGCACGCGCACGCACACGCACACGCACGCACACGCACGCACACGCACACTTTTATGGCCTGTTTTCCGCACAGCTCTGGCAGAGCTGTGTGCTCACTTGCAGAGTCTTGAGTCTGCAGGACAAGAAATATGTAATGGGAGAGAGCCAGATTAAGAAATACTTAATCACAGATGCTCTTTTTAAGGTGCTTTGCAGAGCTGTCCTTACAACCATGAAAGAATCAGATAATTCCTCACTCGTGTTGAAAATTATAACGGTGCTATTCAAGCCTTATTCTTACTGCTGTCTAAATCTCCTCGGCAACTTCACTATTATCTATACTAATTTAGGGCTATCAGAAAAGAACAGTTCACTAAGGATCATTAGACCCACTTTAAATTATATTAAAAGTTACCAAATTGAACTATTACAGCGGCATGACCAACCATGAGACAATTCCACTAAGAACTATGTAAGGTCTTTTAAGAAATGTTGGGTCATGAAGTCAAACTTGATTTGCGTTTATGTTTGAAAAAGTTCTCTCTCTCTCTCTCTCTCTCTCTCTCTCTCTCTCAAAAATTCTATATTCACTTTTACATGAAGATAAGATGATTCACAGTGACTTTGCTTGTCCAATAGGAAGGCCAGATTGAGACACAGAAGCATGTGTGTGTTGTTTCGTGTAGCAGAGGAGGAGGAGAACAGTTAAAGTTAAAATGGTCTAAAAATACAGAACACGTAACTTTTTTTGAAATTTTCAGACGTAGATTTTCTTTTTCCCATAATGCACTTGGAAGGAAGACGGAATAGGCGTCCTATGTTGAGTTTTTCTTTAACTTCTCCTCGTTTGGCTCCAGTTCGCCATACCTTCGCGAACCCAGGCAGCTTAACAAATGCTCAACACTATTAATCCTCTGCACACTGCCTTGCTTTCTTCACTGCTGCAGGGGTCTGTCCACACTGCTGCGGCTGCTATTGTAACGCACACACTGATGTCCCCCCCCCCCCATACACACACACACACACGTGTACACAGACATCTGTGGGTCATCATCGTCACCATAGTGGGAATAATACCAGGGATGGTTATCATAAAGGGGAGCTTTGAGCGCCTGTCGGTCTTGGGAAGATTATTCGTCCGTCCCTGAACAATGAACTGTGGGAATCCGCTTGTCCCGCATTGATCTTCGTCCCATGGCATCCCCCGCAAGGCTGTCAGAGGGATGGACAGATAAAAAGGGCCCAGGCATTTTTCTCTTTTTCCCCTTCCCTCGCTGTGTCTTTCTTTTATTTGGTCGGGGGGGGGGCTCCCGCTGATTGGTGGAGATGAGCTGAAAGTTGAACTACCTGTTGACAGGGCCTCTTAAACAGTCCTCAATGTCATATTGTGTGTGTGAGAGAGAGACAGTGGCTCCTGTTCATTCATATTGTTCACTCTGTGTCTCTCCGTTGTTTACTTGTGTTCAAATTTCCATTTCCATTTCCATTTTTCATGACTTAATGAAGTGTTTATAGACCTAGTTTTAATTATTTTGTTTTGTTTCAAAAGGTGCACTCCTGAATCCCCTCCGATCCCAGCTCACTGTTTATGTTGGAAACTAAACTTTCCACAGAAGTCTAGGAGGTTGTAGACAGAGGGGTAGGGAATGCTTTGAGTCTGTGAGAGCTGTAGGGGGCGGGGCAGAGAGGAATACGAGCCACTTAGCTCCCAGCTTTGGAGTTTCAAACCAAAACAACAACAAAATTTTAACAGTGTTTGTTTCAACCGTGATAACTGCAGATAAGGGGGCGTCCATCTGAGAGGGTTTTTAACAACATAAAGTCAGGAGTTGGAGTTAAGTTTTAAATTGTTGAAGTGTGTGTGTGTGTGTGTGTGTGTGTGTGTGTGTGTGAGACTTTATTCCATGCGTGGTTCAGTGTTTTCACAGAAAGTAATAATGCAGTGAAGTCAGAGAGTGCACAAAAGAGAGAGTGAATGAGAGAAAGAGAGAGAGAAAGGAAGGAAAACAAGCCAGCATTTTTATTGGATTAATTAAAAAGCGTGGCGAAAACCACCTGCAATAGAGACTAAACACAGAGCAAGTAAAAGCCTCACATCTCGTCCGCTATCCCAGAAAAACACCAAGCTTCAAATCATTTCTGCTTGTTTCTAACTTTTAAACTGATAGAAATGATCTTCAAAGTAACAAGAAAGTCTTGTTTGTAGTTTGAAAACTGAACATAGTTACAGCTTTTGCTCGGAGAATGCCTGCCTGTTGTGTAATCAGTAAATATTTAGCATTCATCTCTGAGTATATGTAACATATGGTAAACAATTAAATTTTTCCTTCGACTTCAGATTGCTGTTTCTGTTCCATCCGACTCATTAATGATTGGTGTGAATATGATGGAATTCAGCACATTGTGAATTATGATTGATCTGTTTAATGCAATGAATTTGTTCATTAGGACTTAATGGGGTATTGCAGTGTGATTAGTCGATGGGGTTTGTGTCGATACATGCCAAAATAACAAAGTAAAGTCCAACTAATGGTTTTTCGATTCTTTAGGTTTTCATCTCTTGTCTTAAATGTCAGGGGTTTTATGATGAAACTCGACTGACCCAGTTGAGATTCAGATGTGGATTTAACTTACAACATATAGTATTTTATTTCAAATTGTTAGAACAATATGTCTTATACATATTCATTGGTTTTGGTCGTATATTATAGATCACCCCTATGAATTTATAGTGCAATCCTAATAAGACAGAAATATACTGCGCACATTCAAATTCTGACTGCAAAAGTCTCTCATTGTGTAACAGATTCCACTTATAATTAAAGTTGAGGTGTGAGGAGAAAATGCATTAAAATAAACGAAATAAAACAAGGTTTAGCTTATGTGTGTGCGTGCGTGTGTGCGTGCGGGCATGTGCGTGTGTGCGTGAGGGCATGTGCGTGCGCGTGTGTGTGTATAATTTTGATAATGAGCATGTGTGAGGCTGTCTGTGTGCGTGTGTCTCTTTGCTGAATATTAAACCACAAACTGACTGAGAGACAACTGAACTTCTGTGAGAAAATAGGAAAGGAAGTGATTGTGGTTGTACAAGCATCAGATCAGCCAATAGGTTAAATGATGCAGTATTGCTTATCCACACCATGCACTTTTAAGGTTTTACAGCTTAAGTATAGACAGATAGACGCCACAGAGATGAGTATGAGAGGGGTTATAAGGCATAGGTAACAGCTTGAAACACATACAGGAAAGTGAAGAAATGTTACGACAAGCCTTCTTTTAAAACAACCGGTAAGAACGGCATGCTTTTGATCTTTAAAAAAAAACAATTCATGCTAACATTGTTAGGATTAATCAGGTTATATTCTAAGGAGCTGGCATTTCAATTCATTTGCCGTGGTATTTGGTAGGTGATTAATAACAGTTGAGATCATGTCAAAATAGACTTTGTAGCTGAGGTGATTGTTGTAGACGGCTATTTGATAGCGCTGGCTTAGTCCCACCACGTTCACCGTGTCTTTCAGAGGACGTCCGCATATTGAATTGTTGTCTATAGTCCAAGGGGTTTGTGTGTGTGTGTGCGTGCGTGGGTGTGTGCGCCTGTGTGTGAGTACGAGTGTGTCTTCTTGTACATGCCCCCAAATTCCCTTGCATGCATGTGTATGTGTGTTGATAGGAGCAGAGGGGGATGTCACATAAGAAATGTCCTTTTTAATCAGGGGGAAAAATATAAAATGACTCGGGAGCAAGGCAGGCATATTAATGTGCCTCATTTGCATACACTCGTCAGCCAGGATACGTTATAAAAACACACACACACACACACAAACTGGATTCGTCAGTTCATTTCACATTATTCCATTGTCTATCTGCCTTTGTTATATGTTAAAGATAAAGGCAGAAATCAAAATGGAGAAAAGGGCAAGCTGCTATCTCCTCAAATGAGCAACAGCTCATCAGCCCTAGTTTAAATCACAGATTTCTATTCCAAAAGGCAGCCGCCTCCGTAAAAAAAAGCTCATTCAAATAAAGTCTCCTCCAATATAGGCACGCTTGGCAATAGAGTCTACGCTGTCACATAAAAATAATTTAGGACCAGAGTCATTTTAAACGGTCTAACAAAGTTTTATCTCCCACCTCCATTCTCCCAATATTAGTCTCACAATAAATGTACATATACTGTATTTTTTTTTTCTATTTCAATATCACCCTTTTAGTACTAAGCTTTTAAAGTGTTTTATACGGTGGAAGGAGCGCAGCCTTCACCCAAGTCGCATGAGAATAAGCTCATGCCATCGTTAATTTAAGTAGGCTTTGACGGAGTCTCAGCCCGCAGAACATAGCGCCGCCATTATATCCGCCATTATATCCGCCATTATATCCTGCGGATTCCATTGAACTTCTTCACGATACTCCTTGAAGGGCCATAAGGAGCATTCAAAAGGGGCAGACCCCACAAACGTCACATTCCTTTAAAGCAAAAGTGGTGCCGGTCACAGAGTTGAATTCATGTCCCTGAGATAAGAAGCCCTCCTACCGCAGAGTGTTGGAGGGGACAGTAGCTGACGGATGGGGGATGGGGGGGAAAACAACTACAGTGTTTAATTGAATTATTACAGATGGTGGAGTCACAGACAAGCAGACAATAGAAAGGAACATTGCGATAGAAAGGAACATTGTCTCACATAAGATCAGTTTTCCCGGATCCCCTTTAAAGTGCGTCTTGCGCAGTTGGTGTCTCTGGTCATTGCCACCCAGAATCAACCTATACTGTATAATCCCTCTGAACTGGTCACACGGCCCTTAGTCATGCGTTCTAGCACAGTGGCTGCCACTGTTACCAGACAGCATACTAATCAGCTTCATGAGATATTATACAGTATTTTGTTGACCAAAGCAGGGCCGTGGTTATTGTTTCTGAGAGTTGACCCCTGCCAGCAGTGAGAGGAACTGAGCAGATAGATGTTTATACACCTCCATCTGGAGAGCAGATGGATTTGCATTAAAAACAATGTTAGTCTTTTTTTCCCCCCATTCATTTCTTGAGGTTAGTGATATGAAATGAAAACAAGGATATAGTTACATAAAAAATGAAAGGATGTCTTGTACTGTATGTAGCAAGGTAGCAGACAAATGCACGGATGGTTGTTTGTAGCTGTTCTTTCTTGCGTTGCTGATACACTTCTGATGCCTTGGGGACACTTTCAACACCAACTGTTGTTAATTACTTGCAATACAACAAAATGTTTTTATCTTGAATCAACAAGAGAATGACGTAGTGCAACACAGAGAGAGAGAGAGAGAGAGAGAGAGAGAGAGGGAGGGAGGAAGGGAGTGGTAAAGAAACAGCGAAGGAAGACAAAGTGATTCACATCAAATGTAGTGTGGCTCTTTAATGGAATATTACGCAAAGACAAGTGTCGCTGCACCAAGATAAGACTGTTGTGTTTACTGGAGTAACCCTTGGTTTTAAGTGCTATTGTTAATATCATAATTGTAGTATTGCGGTGCCTCGGCGACAATGCTGTTGCTCTGTTTCATTAAGGCGTGTAATTGGAGGAATTCTGATAGGATGGGCACAAGTAGCTTAATTATACACCGCTCACTGTGTTTACAGAGTAATTATTCCATCCAAAATGGTGTTACATTTTGAGAAAGTTCTAACGAGTCACACGCTGAAAATATATGCAGGCTCTGTGCTTTTTATCTAAACATGTGCAGTGACACAGAACAAGGGGATGTGATATGATATATAGTGATATTCTCTCAAGGGGAATATCCCTATTTGAAATAATTCAATGCACCAACCCCTCCATCAAACACCTCACCCGCTCCCCTTCTTTAGAATTCACTACCTGTATTGAAACGTGACTCCACACTGTATTTAATTACAAATTATACTCTTAATTGATGATGATAAAAACTGAAACGTCTCTTCCCGCTACTGTTTCCGCCTGCAGGATGGAGGACTCGAGTTTGTGCCTTGGTGTGTCCTCAGGGGTGCCTGACGCCGACGCTCATCTGAACAGCGCCGTGTTAAATGGCCGCTACCCCATCAGCCAGAAGCTCCACCAGCTTACCGCCCAGCTAGGACACGCCTTCCCCGACCTGCACCGCCCCCAGCAGATCCCAGAGGAGAAAGCAGCCACCCCACTGGATGAGAAAACCCACCACGCAGCCCTGGCCAGCCAACCAATTAGCAGCCAGATGGCTCTATTAGCCAATCAACTCAACCGAGACATTGAATCAGGAGCGCTAAGCGGATTGAACGGCCGCGTCGACCTGCAGCAGTTCCTCAACGGCCAGAATCTAGGCATCATGTCCCAGATGAATGATATCGAAGACGACGCCCGCAAGAACAGGAAGTATCCCTGCCCGCTGTGTGGCAAACGCTTCCGCTTCAACAGCATCCTGTCGCTGCACATGCGCACGCACACAGGAGAGAAGCCCTTCAAGTGTCCCTACTGCGACCACCGTGCAGCCCAGAAAGGTAACCTGAAGATCCACCTCCGCACCCACAAGCTGGGGAACCTGGGCAAGGGACGCGGCCGTGTCCGGGAAGAGAACCGGCTGCTGCACGAGCTGGAGGAGCGGGCCATCCTGAGGGACAAGCAGATGAGAGGCAGCGGAGGTCTTCTTCAAACCACCCAACCACTACAGCACCACCAGCCCCACCTGGGACTGAACACCAGTGCTAACCCTCTCCAGCAGCAGCCGGGTTCAGCGTGCGGCCTCCTCACCCCCTCGGGCCTGGGCACTCCGGACTCTTTGTCCCAGCCCTCGTCTTCACCCAAGCCGGCCGGCGCTCAGGATGAACAGTCGCTTAACACCACCACTGGATTCCGCTGTACCTTCTGCAAAGGGAAGTTCAAGAAGCGAGAGGAGCTGG
Source organism: Percopsis transmontana (assembly GCA_025447815.1). Classification (NCBI taxonomy): domain Eukaryota; kingdom Metazoa; phylum Chordata; class Actinopteri; order Percopsiformes; family Percopsidae; genus Percopsis; species Percopsis transmontana. The sequence continues at coordinate 9,272,513 of JAOEHI010000018.1, read as the reverse complement.
ACCGCCACATCCGCATCCTCCACAAGCCCTACAAATGTACCCTGTGCGAGTTCGCTGCCTCCCAGGAGGAGGATCTGATCAGTCACGTGGAGAAGGCCCACATCACAGCGGAGACTACCCAGGGACAGGGCGCTGGTGGGGGCAGCGGGGAGAAGCTGGCCAACGAGTTCCGCTGTGAGGTGTGCGGCCAGGTGTTCAGCCAGGCCTGGTTCCTCAAGGGGCACATGCGCAAGCACAAGGACTCGTTCGAGCACTGCTGCCAAATATGCGGCCGCCGTTTCAAAGAGCCCTGGTTCCTCAAAAACCACATGAAGGTGCATCTCAACAAGCTAGCTATTAAGAGCAAGCCGCCCCAGGCTAGTGACCAGGACATGGCCTCAGTCAACAGCATGAGCAGCCTGGCACAGGAGGCGCACGCTAACCTCTACTCTCGCTACATTTCCTGCCTGCAGGGGGGCTTCCTGTCACCTGACAAGCAGGGCTTGAGCGAGCAGCACCAGATGCTTGCTAAAGCAGGCCTCGCTATGAAGGAGAAGGAGATGTTGGGGAAGCTGCTGGGGCCCATGGCAGCGGGTATGGGCCACGGGCTGGGTGAGAGTGACAAACGCTCCCTCCTGGGTTGCCTCAACCTCGTGCCACCGCTTAAATCCAGCTGCATGGAGCGCCTCCAGGCTGCGGCGAAGGTGGCCGAGATGGACCCTCTGAATAGCTACCAGGCGTGGCAGATCATGGCTCGGGGCATGGCTATGGACCGAGCCTTCATGCCCAAGGAGCAGCAGCAGCAGCAGCAGCAGCAGCACATGCCCCACGGGCAAGACGATGAAATGGGCGGTAATGCCGGGGGCATGGCCTCCTTCTCCAAGGAGAAACACGAATACTCGTTGATGGCCTCCACTGAGAGCTCCAAGCAGAAGCTGCTCTCTGACGCCCTGCAGGGCTCCAAGGGCTCTGCTGGTGCTCTGATGTCCCTGAAGGAGGATGGCGGCGGCTACGACGGCCACCGTGACTTCATCTCTCACCACGGGGCCGCCGGAGCCCTGGGCAGCCTGGGAGGACCCGGCCTCGACTACGGCCTCTCCGGCCTGAAAGAGAAGCCCACCGAGTGCCCCGACTGTGGCCGGGTGTTCAGAACCTACCACCAGATGGTGGTCCACTCCCGTGTCCACAGCAAGGACCGGAGAGGCGTGGACGAGGCCCTGCAGGGCCAAGGTCTGGAGGAGCGCCGCGGATCGGCCAGCGACCCGGAGTCCCAGTCCATCAGCCGCTCCACCACCCCCGGGTCCTCCAACGTGACGGAGGAGAGCGGAGCCGGAGGAGGGCACTCCCAGACCGGCAGCGTCCAGGACGACAGCCCACATCCCTCCTCACCGTCCTCAGGTAAGAACCCTCATTGAATAATTACATACCAGTGGTGTTTTGTGTTCAGGCGAGTCTGTCTGCACACTAAAAGATCTCAATGCGATCCCCTGACACACACCTGGGTGAGATTTCTCTCTCCGCGAGATGCTTTTCATGTCAGTGTCAGAGACAATCTGAAGGTGTGTTTGACAGGTGTGTGGCAGCATACGTGAGTGTGTGTTTCTGTGCATTGGAACACAAAAACACAAATACTTTTATTACTGATCAAATCTCGCTCCTCAAAAGGGAATAATAAATAAAGAAACACCAAAAATGAACCAGAACCGCACATTCTCCACATAACTTGGATACTTAACGCCTTTGTTCAAATACCCGTCAAACACCCTCACGGAGAGGCCTGCTTATGCAGGATCCTTTACACACAAACACACGCAGCACAAATGCAAACTTTCCTTTTAAGATGATGCCTTACTAAATATAAATATACAGTAGGTCCCGATTGAGACACTCGCATTGCCATGGCAGTCTTGCTGGCAAGTCTTGGCAACATAATAATGAAAAGACAAACAGTGGCGGTGTCTCTGTTTATGGTATCATTTACACTAGGCTGTAGAGAACATAATATATAGACTACAATCCCTGCAGTGTCCTGTGTCACAGTGTCTGAAGTACCATTGGAAGAGTAGTGGCGTAGCTCCCCGCGGCACATGAGTAAAGACTGGGAGCGTTGGGAGGCACTCAGTTTAACAGTGGCGATTAATATGTGCCTTTAATAAACACATCGGAGACAACCACCTCCCCTCCCCCCTGCCCAGCAAACACAGGCCGGTCGGGGCTAGATAAAGTGTATGTTTAGCAGGATTAAGGGAGGCTCTCTGCTAATGATTACAGAAGTTTTTTAGAGGTAACTTTCGCTCGCTCCTCGGGGCGGCATGCCAGCGCTAAGAAGTGCGCGTGATAATTAGGTCACGACTACGCGATAATCAGTCGGTTTAAGCTAAACAAAACACTAATTAAAGATATACATATAAAGCAGGTCAAAAAAAATTGCGAACTTCATTTGCAAATGTGGGGATGTGCTTTTAAGTCTTTTGAGAGGGGGGAAAATATATAAATATAAATCAGAGTGGCTTAGCTTAAGGCTGTAAGCAACTTAATTCTACCAGTAGAGACAAAATTGTTTATTTATTCACAGAGGCATGAAGTCCTTATCATGCCCGTGTAGTGTGATGGGTTTGAACATGGGATGGGCTATGTTTATTTTAATCTAAGAAATAATAACAGACAACCCCCAACCCCAATTAGGAATTAATGAAAATGAGAGCGAGATAAAAACCTATTTTCTTTATAGAGACTATTAAACATAGCACTTTCTCAACAGGGTGGGGGTGCAGCGGATGTAATTATCTTCTGAATTTTAATGCTGTAAGTTTTCCTTCTTTCTCTCTCTCGCAAACCTGATCTATCACTCTCTCATTCGCCCCCTTTTGACTGAAACACTTTGAATGTGATGAGTCCACAACGGTCGTGGCTTTTCAGAAACCGACGGCGTATCTATATTCAGGAAGTGACGTATAAATAAATTAAATTATTAAAAATATAGGAATAAAGATTTAAAAGGCTTTCAGAAATACACAGTGAATCACACAATAGTGCAGGGTTTAGCAGTGAAGACAAAACACCACAGGTACATTATACAATGACTATTTAAGTGCTAATAAATCAGCTCATCTTGGGCCTATAGATTGTGCTCTAGTGGGCATTTTGTAATAAAAATAGAAAGAAAGTGGAATAATAAGATCAATAATGGAAGATCAAAAAGCGGTGTGGCCTACATTCACTTCCAAATATATATTTTGTTCTTTTTAACTGCAGAAAAACGACAGGTATGCCACACATTCCATGTGTGAAAAATGTTGATGCAAAAGCCATTTGTTATATCTAGGATAAAAAATGGGTTTTTACATGTGTTCTTCCCAAATCCCAGTATTCCCAACTTTGTATCCCCTCCAGACACACACACACACACACACCTTGTTCTATTTTGTCCCTCTCCTCTCCCCTTCGCACCCCCCTGCTGGTCCTTCTCTGTAACAGAGCAAGACCCACAGGTGAAAACACATTTAACAAAGATGGCGTGCACGTGTGTGTGTGTGTGTGTGTGTGTGTGTGTGTGTTGGCATCTCACCAGCTGCCTCCCACCCACTCGCTTCGGCAGACCTTTGTGTTGACCTTGGAGAACCCCCACCTGGTCTCCTAAGAGGAGTCTCTTTCTCTGTGTGTGTGTGTGCTTGCGTGTGTGGCTGAGCAGGTAGTGTATCTTCCCAGCCCAGTGTTGGGTCGGAGCATTCAGCACTTGAAACAGTGCATCCATTGAATCTCCCTCATCTCTCTCTCTCTCTCTCTCTCTCTCTCTCTCTCTCTCTCTCTCTCTCTCTCTCTCTCTCTCTCTCTCTCTCTCTCTCCATTGTGAGCCTGTGACCCAGAGGACCGTATGATGCCAAGCCCGGTGCATTATCAAAAAAGTATAGAGAAAAGCAACGTGACAGTGAAATTATATATAACATAACATATTTTGTCGCTTGCTTTTATTCTCCTCTAGCAATCAGAAACAGCAGAGTCTTAAACTTTGTCTGTCTTCACGACTTTCACAATGTGATTCACGTTTGGAGCTTCGGGACTCTCAAATTAGAAGCTTTGATGTGTGAGAAAAATGTGTCTGAAGCTCATGTGGAGAAAGGTGTTATGCTTTTCCTGTGTGCGTTTGTGTGTGTGTGTGTGTGTGTGTGTTTGTTTTGTGTCTTTGTGTGTGATGCTTTGTGTGTGTGTGTGTGTGCATGCATGTTTTGCACATATCTTAATCAGTGTTTTGTTAAGTGAACAGGATGTGGTTGGCTCTACATTTGTCTTTCTCTTAATATCGCAGACTTTTTGCTTTACTATAGTGAGAAAAAGAGTTTGTGCTTGCATGTACGTGCGTGCGTGCGTGCGTGCGTGCGTCATCTCCCCACCTACTCGCAGCAATTTTGAGTTAAAGTTGAATTATAGTAATCAACAATAACATCTCAACTGTGACAGAAGGTCGACTGCACTGCCTTTGTCTTTGACACTGCACTTGTTTAAAGGCAATGAGAAGGAGAGAGAGAGAGAAAAAATGGAGAACGGAGATAAAAAAATAAGAAATGAAGAAAAACAAAGGCCTTTGTCAGAGATGTCCTTTAAGCACCTTCCAACTTGGCTCAGCGGCCAACCTTGAACAGGCCTAGTATTCAATAAAAATTCTTTATTTCTTATAAAAACAAAAAAAAGTAATTACATTCATGCCTGTCATCCCTTTTTGTTTGGTTTATTATTGGATTGACTTGACTTTGGCGCTATTGTTACTGTACCTCAGAGAGATTGTGGTAGAAGATAACGCACTTTTCTGCATGTCCTGTCTGTCTAGTCAGGTTGTGATGGCTCATGAGCAAGGACAAGGATTATCCCTCCCTGAAGGCAGTTTGAAGATCTGGAGGAATACAATGCAAATAGAATGCAAATAAAATGTGTCAGTAACCGAAATGCAAGTGACCTGCCATAGAACCCCCCCCCCCCCCCTCACATAACCAATGGCATTCCCCACGCTCTCATGACACCTCCGTGTGTAAAAGGAGGCTTTCTCTCTTGTGTAAAGCAGGCTTCCAACATATACCTCTACATACTCCCCCCCACCCCAGATAAACCACCTCTTCACTCCTGGCAAAAAGCCTGCCTCCCTCTCCCTCTCCCTCTCTCTCTCTAGAGAATCCCCCACGTCTAAATATTTTTTTAAGAGGAACACCATTTTAACATGGCAAGGATTAGCCCGCATATCCCTGGGTCTTTACTGCGGCTCAAACAAGCAGGCAAAATGCTCGCTCCATACAAATTGAAATTGGATTTGTCGACTCAACGCCTTAGGTTATAAAGCGCGGATATTCATCTAATTGCGGCGTTACAATGGGGGCGTAATTACACATGCAGACAAACTGTTACAGTGTAATTACTGTGTCATTAACATAGGAATAAAGTCGAGTTGAACAAGACCCAGATTAATATGAATATGCATGCAGCGAAAAAAACACATCTAGTGTTTGGCTGTTAGCCTTATTGTATTGAGGTGGCGAGGACACTAGCTAAGTCAAATAGCCTCTATTTAGCAATTTGTTCATTGTATTGTATTGGTTATTTGTATTGTAGAGGCTTTAGAATTAATAGCTAATGTCATGTAACTGTAAAACCGTGCTTACTTTGAAGGGGTAATGTTTATGTCTTGGTTAAAAAAACGATTATATACTACTAGGTATAAACTCTCCCAGTGTTTTAAAGTTTAACAGTGCATCTCCACTTTTCATATATCGGCGACATTCCAGCTTCGCATGTTTTTGCTTTCTGTGTAGAGTTTAAATGATTAAATGAGCATTCCTCAGCCAGTGTTGAAACACTATACAAGATGGACCAGAGAACTGGTAAAGGTTGAAATTTTAGCAGAGCTGTCTTATGCTAATCCCCTATACCGTCGGCTAGCTGACAGAAGGCCTAGGTGGGTGGGTAGAACTAGCAGGCGGGTACAGTAAACCAGATGGTTCTGCTTTACAGAGCCATTGCTCTGTCATCCAGTCAGTTAAATTTGCATGTTATAACATGCTAGTACTCTGTACAGGCTGGTTTTGGTTACGGCATGTGAACTCCACAAGGACCGCCGACTTGGCCCAATTTAAGCCCACACCATAGTCACCACCCAAACATTTGTCTTTTTCTCCACTTCTATTCCTCACCAGCCTACAATGATCTTCTTAGCATGTTATAACTCTGTGCTAGCATGTTATAACGCTGTACTAGCATGTTATAACTCTCTACTAGCATGAAATAAGGCCGCTTGCCTGTTTGCATGCACAAGCGCATGACAAGCCTGTTTCTGTGTGGAAAGCTATGCGAATTAAAGAAATAATGAATTATGTCTCTCTTTTTTCTTCTTTCTCTCTCCTCTGCATAAATTACATTCCCTTTGTAACTGACATCCGTTGCTCCACTGTTTTATGCCCCCCGCCCTATTCCTTTCTCTATAATCAGAGAAGATGGATACAAAACCTGTGGTTTCAACCCCCACTCGTTTGAAGGATTCTGGCCTGTCATATCTGTATTTTTTATGTGTCACCAAACTTAAATAGACAGTCATTGTGTTAAAGGCCCATTCATTCCCAGAGCTGTATTTTTGTACAGTAGGTCAGGACTCTGGTGTCTCGTAAATGATAAAAGTTCTATTCAAACGCACTAATTGTCAGTGTGCTCTGCTGATTGACACGTCTCGGATAAATGCAGACTTAGTATTTTCGTGCACGCTCGCGCTGTATAAAAGGCCAATTTATTTCTCTCTTCCTCTGTCTCTTCCGCAGTTCATTTGATTTCTGTCGCTCTTTCTCCCCCCCCTCCTCCCCATCACCCCCTCCCTCTTTGACTCAATTTGTAAATATTACCCATGGTGGGAATTAACCCATGCTTTTTTAGATATTTAAAAATTCCAATTGTGCCCCGACGCGTGTTTGAGTGAGGGGTGGGACAGCGGGCGTCGGTTTGTTCCTTGGTATTCCTGGGTGGCTATCAGTGGCTAGCCTCGTCCTTATGAAACATTTATCAGTCCGTTTTGCGTCTTAATGATGGCGTTAGGATTCCCCGCTTGGCTATGAAGTCGAGGAGGGGGAGGAGATGGACTGTTGAGAGAAGTGGGCGAGAGGTGAAAACAGAAAGAAGAAGAGAGAGGAAGGAGGGAGGGATGACAGGACAGTAAAACTCAATCACATTATGCTTTTTTCTTTTTATAACCTGTGCCAGAACACAACCTTTCCGTTGGAAAAAGGCTTCCTGGCGTGCATGCACACGCAAGCACACACACGCACACGCACATTTCCTCTTCCTTCCTGTCGGTCCCTCTCCCCTGTTTCAGTTTTGTGTTTTTATAATTAAAACACAATATTTATCTTTCCATAACAGAAGGCTGCTTTAGCGCGTCAGGTAGGCTGTTTGCATATTAATATTCTTAATACATCGACATGCTATCTGCTTTGGTGTCACTTGCTAAAATAGAGCGAAGGTGACTCGTGCGAGGATCCTCACCGGAGCTTTTTTATGAAATGAAGCTGAAGTTGAGCTGATCAAAGAAGAGATGATAAACACACACACATACACCTTTGTGGCGTAATTGTGTGTGTGTGTGTGTGTGCTCGTGGATACACAGATCCGGACTTAATCAACCCCCCCGGAACCTCAGTCTTAAAAATAACAACAACCAAAAAAAAAAACAGGAAGTTAAACTCACCCTTAAATAATGAAGTTTTCTTTGGATTGTTTATGCGTGTGTATGTGTGTGTGTTCTTAATTCGAGAGATAAAGGGAAGGGGGGTGGGGGGTTTGAGGGAATGCCAAGTTCCCCTTTTCTCTAGCTGGTGACAGCTGTCGGCCTCCGTCAATGCAGGATTCTTGCGGAATGAGGCAGGGCTGGCTCTCGGATGGGGAATGCAAATGGGTGGCAGCGGTTGGAAGGAGGGAGGGAGAGAGGGAGGGACTGAGGTCGGGTGGTGCCGGGGTGAGGGGGGCCTTTGTTTGAACAAGTTAACTTGGGCATGATTGGGGTTCCTCCTGTGCGCGAAAGAGCAAGCGGATACAATGACCTTTGCCTCATTAAAAATGGAAGGCCAGACATGTGATACCAGGCCTGTGGAATCTCACTTGTCTTTGCTCCTTCTCTTTCCTCATCCTGCTTCGCGTTGGTTTCCCCCTTTTTATTCCCTCCGTCATTTCTATCTCTCTGCCCTGGTCATGCTGCCCCCCACCACTCACTTAAATTTTTCCTCCCTCCTTTCTCCTCTCGCCTGCTTGCCCTCTTAACCCCGTTGACAGGTCACAAGAAAGACTTTTTCATGTCAACATCAGCGTGTTGACATGAAAGCGGGGAGCAGCACAGAAAAAGGGGCCCCTTCTATAAGTCGTAGCCAGCTCCCCACCGTAAAACACAACAGCAGAGAAAGGAAGAAAGAGAAATGTATGGGGTAGAAAATGATAGTGGGGGGGGGGGGGTCAGTTTTAAATCCAGAGATTAAGATCTCCAACATTTTTTTTTTATTCCTTCCTTTTCCCAGTCTTTTTCTCACTGCCTCTCCCCTTTTGCCGCATTCCAATTGTTCTTAAAATATTTGGCAATGTCAATTAGTAAGTGAGCAGAGCTAGCTGATGAACACAATTTTCCGGGCGACTGAGCACCCCATTGTTGTGGAGCGCACAGCAGATTTCTGAGGTCATTATCATTCCCTGTTAGCTGTGCCCAGCTGCTCTCCTGCCGGCTCCAGCCAAACTCTGCTCTCCTCTCCTTCCCTCCTCTCCTCTCCACTCCTTCCCTCATTTCCTCCCCTCCTTTCCTCTCCTCTCCTCTCCTCTCCCCTTCCCTCCATCTCCTCTCCTCTCCTTCCCTCCTCTCCTCTCCCCTTCCCTCCATCTCCTCTCCTCTCCCCTTCCTTTTCTTTCCCTCCTCTCCTCTCCTCTTCC
>JAOEHI010000018.1:9242217-9263497 GCA_025447815.1 Percopsis transmontana | reverse complement strand
GGGTGTGCCCGGTGTGGGGGTGGGTTGTGGGTGGCGGGGGGGCCTCTTCACCGGTGGGGGGGGCCCCCGGGCGGGGTTTTTGGGTCCCCTGCCCCCCCCCCCCCCCCCCCCCCACCCCCACCCCACCACCCCCCCTGCCGGCTCCCTGACACGGTGACCCCGCGCGGGACACCAGAAAGTGTGTCAGCTCAACATCTGCGAGCGAGCGAGCGAGAGAGCGAGAGAGCAAGGGCTCTCCCTAGCGCCTGGGCAAGCTAACCAACAGCGGCGGCTAGATGGTGATAGCAATATGGCAAATGGGGGCCTGGAGGCAGGAGCGCTAAATGATAGAGGAGGAAGCGCATAACCCCCCCCTCCGTTTCTCACTCCAGGCCCAGCAGCATCCATCCAGACGGATGTTGTTATTTGTTTACTTATTCATAGATCCAGCTATCTGAGACGTCGCCGGGACTGCCAATCCACTCCCCCACCCTCCCCCATCACCACCACCCCCGCTCTCCCCTCGCCCTGTCACGCCGCTCCCCCAAGGGTCGGGTGCCAGCCAAGCCCCAGCCCCAGCCAGCTCCAGTGGGTCTCCAGCCTTACCCCCTCCCATTCCTTCTCTCACGAGCCCGTCTATTCCTCCTCCTGTCCAGCGTTTCCCTCCATTACTCTGCTGACCCGCTGGCGCCGCACCGGAGCCCGTGGGCGGAGGAGAGGAGTGCCTGCCCTTCCATTCCCCCTAGAAAGGGGGGATTCAGGAACATCCGTAATTGAATTAAAGAGGGCGAGAGTGGGTTTGCACATGCGGTTTGCAACTGTAAAACAATCCAGAAGAATCAAGCGGCGAATCTGTCTTCTTTATGAGGCTCCATCCCTCTCCATTTCCTCTGTTCCACTCTAGGCCTCTAGGACCTCTGCTTTCTCCCCAACACAGTAGCAAGCACACACACACACACACACACACACACACACACAAACAGACACATGCAATAATAAAGGCTAGGGCCAGACTAGAAAGTTTTGCAGGTCATCGTGTCAGTGTTCTTGTCAAGGTTGGCTGACTGGGCTGAGGTGGGGATGGAGGGGGGAGAGAGAGAGAGAGAGAGAGAGAGAGAGAGAAACAAAGGTGGGCCGTCTAACAGGTGCGCGGAGGCTGTCCTCGGGGCTCGCTGTGCTCTCTGTGGCGGTAATGCTCTCTGCCTGCCCGCTTGCCTCAGGAGCTGGTGGGAGTGTGGGCGCGTGTGTGTGTGTGTGTGCGTGTGTGTGCGTGTGTGGGGGGCGGTGCTCGTCAGGAAGAGTCTCGGCGCCAGACAGAGCAAACAGCAAGGGGAGGGGGAGTAGGGAGGGAGGGAATAGTGCAGGTGGTTGCTTGTCTGTGTAACGCGGACGCGCCTAAATTCAGGTGCGAAATGGAAAACAAGAAAAATAAAAACAGGTGTACCCACACACAGTGAGAGAGAGAGAGAGAGAGAGGTAACATTAAATGAGATTACAGGAGTAGTTCCCCACCTGGTAACCCCCCCTCCACCCCCCCACCACCACCACCACAACAACTTCCCTCACTTCCCCTCCTCCGCAGAGGCCTTTGTTTCACAGCTAATGCACCAGGTTAATTGCACAGGTGACTTTCTGCAGGGGAACAGATGGGCTCAAATGTGTTCAAAAACAATCCGTGGCGGCGGTAAGGCTGGGAGCACCCCCCCCCCCCTCTCTTTTTCCTCTCCCTCCCTCTCTCTCTCCCTCCCTCTCTCTCTCCCTCCCTCTCTCTCTCTCTCCCCCTCTGCTCCAGTTATGAGGGGCGACTGGGGTGAGGGGGATCTCCGGTTAAGCCCTTCCCTCCACGTGGACTTGTGCTCATGGAGGCACTCTCATTAGATCTTATTAGGGTGCAAATGAGAGCATTGGAGCGGCCAGCAGCCTCGGTTTTATGTTTTGTCCAGCGAGGAAATCGTGTTTCTTTATGGGAAACGAGGATGTGGATACTGTAAGTCGCTGTTATGGATTAGAAGGGGCGTGTGCTGCAACGGGATTATCTTTCATTCATCACTCTCGTTTAAATTCTGCAATTAACTTGCCCGCTGTAAATGTTACCCGTGGCACATATGTCATAAGTCGTCTTTCTCATTATGTCTCACTCACCCACGCGCAGCCGCACTACGCACACACGCGCACACACACACACTCCAGACCCAGGCTGTTTAGCATTCTATGAATTCTTTGCGTCTCTTTCCCCCTCAAGAATTGTGAAGACTGCATGTGAGCTATCAGAAATGCCCTTTTCCTTCCTGCCCAGCACTACATGAAGGAGATGACAGATAGCAAATTGAATTTATGAGCAGCCTATGTTGACACTGCTGCATAATTATAGGAATGCCATGCCGCTGGTGTTTAAGGAGAGATAGTGGTTTGGTGCCCAGACACCATGGCTGTCTCCTTTGATAGCAGTGGAATACACCCTTCCCCGACCTATGTCAAATTTTCAGGCAGATTTTCATTCATAATTGTCAACGTATCTAAAATATTTGTTATTGTGGAGGCCGATATTCAGGTTTAAGGAAGGATGTTCCATTTGAATGACGCTTGTTTTTCTGACCCCGGCATCGTCTTTGACTGAAGAGTGTTCACGGAGTGTGATTGCGATTCATTAGTTGTCTGAGAGGGGTTGGCTCGGTTCCTCTGTCACCTCTAAGTGATCTTGCTCTGAGCTGCCGGGCGTTGCCATAGGTCACACACACACACACACACAGGTGAACATGTGGTCTTGCTCTCTCTGTCTCTCTCTCTCTTTGTGAAGTATACATTTACTGAACTAGCCGTGCCATTATTTGCCTTTTGAATTATTCGGTGGGGGCCCCACCGCCCTGCCTCTTTTGCAAATATATGACCCACATTTGTATCAATAAAAAGCTTTAGGCAGCACTTTTAGTGTTCGCGCGTGGGCTGTAGCAGCTACAGACCCTCGGCGGTTTGCATACTGCTCTGTGTGTTGTAGAAATAATTGAATGTCACAGGGCTCAGGCCATCTAGTATCTGGGGGGGGCTCGCTTCACTACTCCCTCTTAAGGACCTGCTATTCCACTCGGACCGCTGCACCCTCAAAAACCCTCTTTCTTCTATGTCTCCCTCCTTCATTCCTTCCGTCTCTCTCTCTCTCCTGTTCTTTCTATGTCCCTCCACGTCTCTCCCGCACTCCATCCTTTGCTGCTTCCTGTGCCTGAAGTGACACTTACCCTTACCCATTTAGTTCTCTTTTCTTTCCCTCCTCTCCTCTCCTCTTCCCTTCCCTCCCTTCCCTCCTCTCCTCTTCCCTTCCCATCCCTCCTCTCCTCTCCCCTTTCCTTCCCTCCTCTCCTCTTCTCTCCCCTTTCCTCCTTTTCCCTCACTCGCCCATCCTCTCTTCTCCTCTTCTCTTGCTCCTCGTCTCCTCTCGTTCCTCCTCTGCTCTCCATCTCTTCCAGTCAGGCTCGGGTCAGAAGGGGTTAATAGCAGGCAGCAACAGGGGGCTTTAACAAGGGGGGGGATGGAATAGCTGGAAGAGATGGCACTGCCAGGGTAGAGAGAGGGAGGGAGGAAGGGAGGGAGAACAGTAAGAACATGAAGATTGAGGGAGGATCAGGAAAGGCATAAAGGGGTGTGGCCAGACGGCAAGTCTCAAATCAACAGCTGTTGTCACATGAGGGCTGCAGGGAAAGGTAATGGAATGAGTGAGAGAGGTAGAGACTCCACAAAGGACACATAGAATCACCAGTCAAATCTGATTAAAAAACATTTAAAAAGTTTGGTGACTTTGCCCCAAAATCAGATTCAAAAAGGTTCCCCCAAAGGTTCCCCCACAGGTTATACTTCTACTACTCATGCGCAAGGTCAGTGCCACCACACGATTGGCTTAACAGGTTTCCTGGTTCGGCCATTACAAAGCAGACGATTCGCTCTTTTGGGGGAGGGGCGGTATATGTGCATCCGGCCGCCATCTTTGGCAATATGCACTTTTCCCATAGAGTTCCATTCAGGATTCTTTAAGTGGTCTGTCTTTCTTCTATAATGTCTCTGGCTGTCATTAACCACTCAGAACAAGTGTCTCTGAACGAGCCATCCTTTGTTACCTGTTTGAAAGACGTGTCATTGGACCTGCTTAACACTACTGGACAGGGACACACTCGAATACAGTTTATGGGAGGGTGGGATCGACGCAACACCTCACTGCAGGTTTACAGTTGCATGCCTCACTGCATACCACACTGTACTTTATGTAGTGTACGAATCCGAGATGATGTACTTGATTTCTAGAATTAGATAGTTTTTGTGTATTACCCGGTATGCAGTAAATATTGGAATGAATAGTGCAAGCGTCCAAATTAATTTCCATGTCTCGCACTGAAAGTAAAAAAGTGACTTTAATTAAAAATATGATGTATAGCATTAAATTATTGTGTAAAAGAGAGCATGCTGCAGTAATATTATGCAATTACGTCGCACAAATGAGCTTTAAGATTCAGAAAACACCTTCCGTTTCACATTAACTACAGTTCTTATTTAGGGCGAAGGGAGACCGTGGTTTTCCTTTCATTCAGACTCAAAGCGTGCAGGTATCTGCATCTACACATCCAAGTCTTTCTTTCTTTTTTTCCTCTTTAAAGAATGATGAAAGATCCCTTTGAGTGCAAGTACAAGAAGTAGAAACAAAAAACAAAAAAAAAACAAAAGAAATTCTCTGACTTTCTGTACTTGCCAGCTGTACATTATAATGTGTTCCCAGAGGCCTTTTCACCCTCCTCTTCTCCTCCTTATTTCCCCGCACCCCAAAAGAAAACCCCCACCTCTTCCACACGGGCACCCCCCCCCCCCCCCCCACCCCCCCCTTTCTTCTCTGTCGTACCATCATAATTTCGGCAGCAGATGCGCAATTCCGGAAGAAAACTAAATATCCGCTCTGTATTCGTCCTCCTTGCTGTCCAAGTCGGAGACAATTTGAGATGCAACCTCACTTCAGTTTCAACTTTTGCAGCAGCGTTGCGAGAGCTACAGAACCGGTTCAAACAGGAATTGTCGGCTGGACCAGCAACTTCCCTCTTTCGCGCTACGTCCAGCTAACGTCGCCTCTCCCTCTCTCTCTCTCTCTCAAGCCCCTCTCCCTCTCTCTCTCTCTCTCACCCCCTCTCTCTCTCACCCGACCTGAGGAAAGTTTGCCTCGGTTCCATCGGCCGACGGGGGGTTGGCGGGCGGTAGCGAACGAGAGGGAGTGATAGAGAGAGAGAGGAGAGGGGAGAGAGAGAGAGAGAGAAAGAGAGAAGAGAAAAGGGTTGAGCGGCATCAAAGCGTTGCTCTCAGCTGCAGCTGCCAAGCCTCGTCGTCCCCAGTTAGCAGCCATCCAGCTGTCAGGCTGCGCGAAGAGGAAGAGAGGGGGGAAATCTCTCACCAGCCATATGGTCCCCAGTTCTGTCGGAGACACTCCACGCTCCGTGGGCAAATGGCAAACTCATATATCTAATCAACACTCTTAATATCCAGACCTGAGTCGAGGATATTTTAGCTCCATGGAAAAGGTTATATGGGTTTGCAATGTTTGTTTATCAAGTGTGTGCATACAGTAGTGTAGAACACTGGTTCAAGACGTTAGGACGTAGCAGAGCTATATACAGTAGGTTGTGCCTGAAGTGGATAATATATAACTATTTTTGGTAGAATGTGGAATTGATCATTTGTGTGGAGTGTAGTTTATACTTCTTGTAAACTGTAATACATTTCATATCTGTTTCCAGCTCAACTCCCTAGACAACTGTCGTGACAGTAACATTGAGTGGATTGACTTGAACCTACTTTTTAGCTGCTAGCTTTAGCACAGCTAGCCCCAGAGAGAACAGGTTTCTAAACGAGCTTTGTGCTCTGTCTGTTAGCGGGATGCTACACCTGCTCATCTAATCCTGGCAGGGCTGCGCCTTCAGTCTCTCCCACCGTGGAGTAACACCGCCTTATGGCATGGCAAGGCACAGCGTATCGCGCCGAGGTTTGTTGGTATTACGGCGACATCGCTGTGTAAAGCTCAGAAACACGGCCGCCCGCTCCTCACCGAGTCGGAGAGCCCAAATCCCACCCCTGTTCTCTCCAGGAAACAGCCATTACTGTGTGGACGGAGTATGTAGCCTGGAGTACAAGTTTGATGTAATAATTACTATGCGTTGGAGATTGGGAGCACGAGAGAACAAGCTAGACACAGACGGTGGGGGGGGGGAGAAAATATTTAAATTAAAATAAAGAGGTATGAATAGAGGGGATACGAGAGAAGAAAGGGAATGATCGAAGCCCACAAATCTTTCCTCAGCCCAACAACCTGAAGCGGAGGCCATTAAAAACAGGGAGAGCCGGGCGAGATAGCAGAGTAGATTGATATGGCGCAGCAACGGTTTGGAGGGACGCTAACGTTAATGGCCCCACTGGGTTTTTAATGAGTGTTGTGCCCCAAACAAAACGAGCTAATTAGTGTTATCATCCATATATCAGACCATACACATACCCATACAAGCACAGCACACGCATAGACACACTCCTGTAAGTGTAGGCTACGCACACTCGCACAAGAAGGACGACTGCAAAGCCAGTCTACACCTACCTAACGTTTTGTTGTGAATATTGCCTTTTTTTCCCTCCTCTACACATACTTGTAATGTCTTTTGTAAAACATGAATACATTGAACATCCCTGTCATCCGAACAGTATTTTGATGACCGTGTTCAAATTTGAACTTCATCAATCTGTTTCATTCTTTCAAATTGGATCATTCCAACCCGTGCGGTCATGCTCCCTCACAGGGCTATTTCATTCTGTTTTCATGGAGTGATACACCCGCCTCAAACACACACCCAGAACGCGCACACACACACTCTCGTTCGAGCTCATAGGTCCGTGCCCTGTTTGCGAGAGGAGCGATTATGTCTACACTGGTTTAAATGCAGGATAACAACGCCACAAGCCAGCGTCTGAAGGAAGAGAGAAAAAAAAATGCAGGGCCTGAGCCAATATCCTGGCATTTGGTCTCAAGCAGCTGTTACCTGCGCGTAAGCCCTTGTGTTTGTCACGCCGCCGCTTCTGGCTGACCATGTAGCCCCTTCAACCCCCACCCTGCTTTATTTCGCTCGTGCTAAGCCTATTATAAAATCAATAAACAATTGAGCTTTTTTTTTCCCCCCTACTCCCTTTAAATCTTTTTTCTCCTCTATATATCCTCTGAGATGAAGGGGAGGCATGCGGGCAGCATTCACCGTGTGGCGAGGAGAGGGGAAGGAAGGACGAGAAAAAATAAGTGTGTGAAAAAAAAAAAAGTAACAGCTCAGTAAAGCCTTTGCTTTCACTGTCCCGGAGTCAATTGAGTCGTTAACCAACTGGCGTGCATGTCTGGGTCATTATCCAATTGTGGCTATTCCAACGGTGAGCTGCTTTGACCTGGACTTGACCCTCAAATCTATCACTGCACTCAAAGGAAATCACAGGAAAGAGCATTTCTGATTTCAGATCAACGCACACATCAACAGGTCTCTGGGTAATCAACTGTATAGATAAAGATATCATTTTTAATCCTCCTGCATAATTTGACATTAATAATGAGAACACAATGTGCTGTAAATTATAACCAAAACACTATGTGCCTTTAACCCCATACTTCTTAGTTCTGCCGAACTAAGATTTCATCCAGTGTCAAACACTTTGTCATAGCGAGATACCGGATGTCATGTAGTTTTTCGAGGTTGCACAGAGTTTATGAGAATGATTGAGGGATTTTTAATTGTCACATGTTTGAAATGTAATAACTCTTCTGTCGATAAAAATCAACAAACACCGACTCTGACAGCTTATTTTCAAATTGGGCATCAAAAAAGAAAAAAAGGAAGGGGGAAAAAAAAACACAAGGCAGTTAAAGATTTTAATTTGTGCCGTCAGTTTAAACTAATATGTCAAACTCAGCAGTAGAGAGATGACAATGTAAACCCTTTTCTTTTTCCACCAGTGTCGAAGAACTTGGAAATGAGAACGTCTGAACCCCCCGCTCCATTCGTTCCCATTCGTTTCTTCACATTTCTCAATTTATTTCATGTTGTTTACTCCCTCAGTCTCGTTGGGAGTGCACATACAGCAATTATCAGTGATCTAAAACGTATTTTTTCTCCCCTGATGTTGCTTTTGATGTACGTGCGACACCTTATGGCTCCAGAAATTCAGGCAAGTAATTTGCATGAAGGCAAACTTGCGCTTAAATTTGTACTACAACGGATCATCTAAGCCATAGCTGTCATCTGCGTCAGAGCTGTTGCATGAGAGAGCCATCAAACTCCATGGTTTGTTAGCTACAGGCCTGGTCCCACCAACCATCCATGCTATATACAGTGGCTGGACATTTGACTGCAACAGATTTCACCAAGCTGTTGGTTGAGTCATCCTGGACTGGATTCTTCAAGCTGGCCACCATCTTGGCCGACCCTCCCCTCAATACGACTGTCATTGGCTGACCCTTTGCTCAGCCAAGTCCCTCATTGGCCAACCGTCGCCCACTTGAGCCAAGTTCTGGATTGGAAAAGAACTCTGGAAGGCTCTTATCAGGGTGGTCTAATGGAGTATAGACATGGATTATCAGGGTTTCATCCACACTTCCCCCTGGCTAATAATTGGTCCTTGGAGACCAGGCCGTTAGTGGACAAGGGGTGGGCTGAATTCTAACCAGCACTTGGCCAGCTTGGGGCTGTGTCCAGGGTTGGCCCCACAGAGTCCTCGTGTGGGTCGCTGGTGCCGCAGGCAGCATAGTGTTGCCATGTGTGCCTCATCCCCCCCCCTGAAAGCCCACCAGACGGAGGGATATACCATGGTCCCCGTGATATATCGCGGCGGCAGAAATGACCATGAGAGCAAGCTTTTTAATTTGTCTACCTGATTCACAACGTCTCTGATTGGCAGCTGTCAGCCACAGCTGTCGATAATATCACTGCTGTCGGTCTCCGTCTGTCAGTATATTTTAGTCAGGATAGGCTAGTGGTTAGGGCGGTCGTCCCAGCCGAAAGGTTGCGGGTGCGATGCCCGACATGCCTGACCAACCTGTAGTTATCCTTGCTCCCCTGTACTCAGTGTAAGTCGCTTTGGGTAAAAGCGGCTGCTAAATGGACAAATTGTATCTGATGTTTCAACAAGTAAGCCATGTTCATAAGCTGTATGGGTAGGCACCGCTGTCGACGCACTGCCCTGCTCACCTCGTACTGTAAGTCCCTGTTTGAAAAGCCTCCGTGTCACGGTGTCACAGCTCTGCTCCTTGGACCGTACAGGGAGAAAGGCACTCTCGCACATTCTAGGCCTCTTTTTCTCTTCCCTTTACTCCCTCTGTTCCGTTCTCCTTTTTCCCTTATTTCCACTGGGAGGAACACTGACCTCATTTGTGAGGACAATAACCCCCTTGACTTTGGGGATTAAGACATGAAACCTTTGTGGATTAATTAGGTTCAGAGCTGAATTCATTTTGTCGCTATGGAACACGAGAAAAGAAAAGAAAAGGAGGGAGGCAAAAAAGGATGTGGGCTGTAGGCTGTATTGTTAATGTGTTGCTTGCCCAAAATGGATACGTTGAAAAGCAAAGCAGAGGAAAAAATAAAGTAGGGGCCGATCATATTTAATTCCTCCAATGGAATGGAAATTGCATCTGTTCAGTGGGTTAAGCGTTAGCTTGGGGAGCAACAGCAACACAAACTGTCAACCCGCGGAGAGCATTATGCAGTCTCTTACATCAGTGCAGTCTTTAAACCGGGGGGTTTTGAGAGCATGAAGACAGCGTTAGCCCACTGAGCTTAAGTCTTTGGCAAGGTTACACATGCAAATATGGCTTGCCGGACTATCTTCAATCCGCAATATGTTGGAGTGTGCGTCTGTGCATTCACGCCTCTAGATCTACTCTTAAGCTTGTCACACATAATGTAGCAAGTAGCAGTCCTGACAATGCCGCAGGAATCACATTGTCTCAGTTGTCTTGGTAACAAAGCAAAGTGTTTGTTTTCCAAGATGCGGCACAATCGCAATTTAGACGCTTTACACCTATTGTTTTTTTTGTGCTTTCCAGTCAAGAGCATATGTTACTTGAATGTATCTTTAACTTGCAAAAGGGGCCGCTAGTTAGGTGTTTTGTTTACAAAATAACCAAGGTGTTTATTTCACCACAAGGCACAACAGAAGATGTGTTAATGCACGCATGTTGTCTAGTGTGCTCGGTAAATAAAAGAGACTGTTGCCTTATTAGAGTAACACCTTTCCAATGCGACAGCCCCAGGTACAGCTCCCGTATGGACCAAGTGTTGAACATGTGCTTGATGAGACTCTTTCCACAGTTTCATTTACAGCTCCTCTAATGAACCTCTTGTCATCTCCGCCGACTACCTTTAGTCAGAGGTAACTTTTCGTTTTTTGTCCCTGCCTTCAGTTACTGTAACATTGGCGTCTGACGTGCAACACGCATGTGTTTATGCAGCTGAAAAGGTTACTATAGTGAGACTCTGTCTCACGCTATCCTCTGAATGTCAGAATAGGTTTAAGGCATAAGCCTCTCTGTCAAGCTTGTATATGGTGTCATAGCCAGACGTACTGTAGATTAGGGCCTTGCACTCCTTATGCCACAGATAATACAAAATGGAGAATGCACAATCCTGCTTTTTAAGAGGCATTTTCGACTTGCGTTTTCCGTGGCTGCACAAGTCTAATCACTTTGTGATTCGTAAGAGAGGACATCTAGTCGCACGCTCCTACAGCATTTCTTTTAACTTTCCAAAAACAAACTAATTTGTCTCAACTTTTTGCCTCGCAAAGCACAATAACCAACCAAGACACAGGTTTTCCTGTTAGGTGTTCAGAGCCTTTACTTGGCACCCCGTGGTGCCACGTTTACCCCTTTGGGCCTCAGTCCTGCCGCTCTCTGCCCGCTAGAACTTAGCTTACTCTCTCCAGAGAAACACAGGTTTATCCGGGGCTTTCATGGAGAGGGGCTCACAATCGTCCCAAGCGCTCCCACCCCCCTCTTAAGACAGGGAGCTAAGTCGGGGCTAAGCCACCAGCCGTCCTCCTGGGGAAATGGATCGCCCCAAAATGCCACCTCTCCTGGCAGGGGTCGCAGGTAAGGTGTAATCGTGCCAACGCAGTCCATTCAGGGCCAGAATCAGGTATTTACTATTAGACACAGCGATGAGGATAGAATTGAAGGGGAGCGGATGGGGAAAGGCTTCTTTGGTCAATCCTCTCACTCCCATAGTCCTTCCTGTCTAACCTGTTTGGCTGGCGCTTGGCGGTGGAGGATTTCGTCTTTTTTCTGCACCGGCTTCCCCCTTTGCTTTATCTTTTGGGGAGGAAGTGAAGGGCAGAGAGAAGGATGAGGAATTGAAAGTTTGCGGGGGAAAGTTTTTGGAGGATGTTTCTGGATTACATTCACAAGGCACAAGCTGCTCACAGTGTGAGCATGGCACGCTGTCAATGAGATCTATTTCCATGACGATTATTTTTATACCCTGACAATCAGGCAGCCGACAGCACTTTACCACACAGAGGAAAAACCTACAAAACTGCAAAGTCCTTCTTCCAATTGGATACACCCTTCCTAACATTTTCGCTGTAAATACTAACAATGCCATGAGGGACTAGATAATGACAAGGTATCAACCTTTCTTTTTCTAGTGCCACAAATCTCCTGCTTTAGCCTAGATAAGTGTCCTGTTGAGTTGTCAAGTTTAAGAGAACCGAGCTTCGGGCTGCGCGCGTTTAGCTGATCAGACGCTCTTGACTGCTCAGTGTTGCGGTAAATGAAACATCTGATGGCGTTCTGAAATCCAACGTGTTGGACAGGTGAGATGTTGCAGCAAGCGACACTTTTGAGACGTGTTAGCACTACGTCACCCCTCCCCATCTGTAAGCCTTCAAGTGTGTGTGCGCGTGCGGAGAGCGTTGTGCACACACACTATTTTTTCACCAAAATAAGATTTGTGTAAAGGGAGTAGTTTCCCAAGTCTCCCAAGAATATTGCAGCTAAACAAGCGATTTTGACTTTAACGCTGTATTCAATTTGACTATTTGACTTCGCTTTGGCAGCCCAAAGTAGGGTGCAGATTGAGACAGTGTCACTGGGGGGGGGGGGGGATGGCAAATGCTTTGCCCGCATCTGCCATTTTGATTGCCTTCTTTAATTCTTTTTATTTAATTTTTTATCGTCATGACCTGAGCGACTTTAACGTTCGGCACGGGCTAAAGTCAAGACGACTCCAAGGGCGTGTTTACGTTGTTTACGCGGATATCTGGCCCCCCTCAAACGTCTTGCAGGCTCAGTGGGCCCGTTGGAGGGCTTCGTGTGAGACAGAAGGGCCGGGCTGCGGAGTGGGGCAAGGGCCAGACATCTTGATGGTTTTTAGGGGTGCATCGCTCTCTCTGGAAGCCTGGAGCAGGCACCCGGGCCCTGCCATGTACTCTACAGAGCGGATAAGATGGCGACGCCAGCCACCAGCTCTCCTATGCAGCCTGTGTGTGTGTGTGTGTGTGTGTGTGTGTGTGTGTTGGGAGGAGGGGGGATGAATCTGTGTGATTTTTACAGGAAATAAATGATGGTGGAATTCAGTGAAGGTGTAGCCAATTCAGTGAATATAATGGGAAATTTTTTGAAAGCAAATAAATCAAAAAGAACAACACTTGCTTTTTAAACTCAATTAAATGTACTAAAACGCTTATTTGTGAAGTCTCTTATTGCACACATAATTTGCCATGGCACCACAGTTTATATAATTTTATTTATGTATTCCCTTGATCTATGTTGTTTCTAAATTAATGTGAGAATTTTTCTTCATTTTGGAGCTAACGCTATTCCTCATTTAGCGACTAATTCCCTGCATTTGAGAGTCAGTCCAAGGTTCAGAGTCACAAGTTCAATTCCCCAACACAGAAGGCTTTATACCCCGGAGATCTGACCTTTCCCCCCCGGCAATGTTGTGCACATCAGCGCACGTAAAGCCTATTCCAGAGCATCACTTGCAGCTAAGCTCCCCCCCCTTTCTAAATGAACGCCACATAACACCGATCGATGGATGCCGGCTAATCGCGTTAGACGTATTGTTTTAAAATACCAGCACCCAGCTGCTGACTCTTACAGCACACGTCTGTTTGTCTCTCGGGCCTCGTTTCCCCCCCCTCTATCCATCCCTCTCTGTCTCCCGTTTTCACACCGTGTTTGTTCTCCGAGGTTTGGGGGAGGCGGAATTTGGCGCCAGTCCCAGGTATCACATATCTGACCATATTTCAAGCCCAAATTAAGCGTTAAAAAAAACAAAAAAAATGTTTCTTCCCTCCTTAAAGGTCAGACATTAGTGCTGGTAAAAATTGATCTGTGGATTTATGAATTTAGCCCGGTTGTTGGGACTCCTTTGTAACGGAAGATTCTGCGGGGGGAAGCTTAACATTGCATTGTTTTGCTTTGACAACGCCGCCGCGAGAGCGCGTGCAGCTGTTCCCCACGTTCACAATGGCAGATTAATTAACACAATCATGTGGTGCTGGCTGGTGCTCAGCAGCCAGGTCTGCGAAGGGATAGATAGGTAAATCCTATACATGCAGTTCCAGACTAGCGCGCCCAGCACTCCTGCGAAGGAGCACCACACCGAGACAGGGTTGGTCGCTGACTGGTCAGTTAGAAGTATACAACAAACAAAAAAAAGGGCCTTTCCTCTTAATTGCACTGATGTAGGAGTGGTTCTTTTCTCTGTGTGTGTGTGTGTGTGTGTGTGTGTCCGTTTGTTAACATATTCGTCTCTGGGATCAATTCTATGCATTGGTGTGTGTGTGGGTCTCAACAGACCCGTTGGGCTCACTGCGGTTCCAGGAGGCAGAGCCTTCCGACGGAGCTCTTCTAATTAAGATTCCACCGGTCGACCTGTCATTCTTTCTTAGTTAGTTCTCTGACATTTTAAACTGTCTATTATGCCGCCTGGCTTTCAGGTGCAATGCTGTGTAAATGGCAAGTCAAAAAATTATGTATCTTTTTCATACAGTTATCCATCAAGGGGCCGGGGCGGGGGGAGATGGATCGGGCCGGGTGTTTAAATCATTACCGGGCGGTGTGATCTTTCCCGATTGATCATATCACTTAACGCCCACTGTCATTTTACCGAGACACACACACGCATGCCTGACTCCCTCCCTCCTTCTAACCTCCCCCATCCCTCTCCCCCTCTGCCTCTCTCCCTTCTAGTCTCTACCTCTCTCTCCATTTTTTGAGATCTTTCATCATCCACCCCACCCCGGCTCCCCTCCACCCATCCCCCCTTGCATGTTAGCAACCGCAGTTTGTCAATATTTTACCCTTGGCCCATCCCCCGTGTTGATATAATGATCACTTAACAGTCGAGAGTATAGGCAAGGATGGAAATTAGGGCGGGCGGGCGTCAGAGGGGAGAGAGAGAGAGAGAGAGAGAGAGAGAGAGAGAGAGAGAGGACACACAACAACACCGAAGCAATTATGTTTCTTTCAGCCCAAGCATTCTCAACGTTAATGAAATCCCTTATCGTCGGGGGGGGAGGGGGGTGGGCGAGAGGACAGGTGCGCGAAATGTACGTTGTTTCATTTATCTTATTCTCGGAAATTAACTGAAAAAAGGGGGGGTCTCGGGGGGGGGGGGGTGCGGAGTGGAGAACATAGCGTCACGATAAAGTGCACGGGACAACAAGTGTGTGGGATCTCTTGTTTTGTTTTTTCCTTTGTCCTGAGTGTAATGCCTTGACAACATGAGAAAGAAAAGGGGAAAGAGACAGAGTTGGGAAGACGGAGAAAAAAGCGGGGGAGGGTGGAAGGGGGAGAGAGTGAGAGAAAGAGAGAGAGAAAGAGAGAGAGAAAGAGGGACGGCACAGTGTATCGCGAGTTAGCATCTTCTGAAAGGACAAATCGACGACTCTGCCCGGGTAACATTTGAAGTATTTACCTCCGCGCAAAATGTCTGCCCTTTTCTCTTCCCACAGACAAATCAGTCAGATTGGAGTTCTGACAGCTTGCAAATACTTAACTGAACCCTTATGTTGGAACGAGTGTCCACCGCACCCAATTAGTTATCTTCCTGAGATTGATTGTAAATTTGCGGCGGAAACAGTAAACATCCAGCCTGCAAGCCCTTGAGTCATACTGTACTGTTTAGTTGTGTCTCTTTTCCAACTCCCACAATAGATTTTTCTTTTGTTTTCCGCAGAGAAATGAGTGTCTGACTCACGGCGAGGCTCATACTTGAGAAATGCTTGGGGACTCCAGGAACCAGGTTAAGGGAACCAGGTGTATATACAGTGTTTCTAAATGACCCCTGACCCCAGAGGGTAATGGGATGATCTCACTGCTACAGCGCTTTTGGGGGAGGAAAACCCAGCGCCTTGTTAGCTGCTAGTTTAGCTAATGCCTGTTGAGGTGCTGTTCTACTGTGCTAGGCTCCTACTGCCGGCTTTTCTCTCTCTCTCTCCCCCTTTCCCTGTGTGTGTCTCTCTCTCCTGTAAAAGGAAGCTATCTGATTGGAAACAGATCTGGGGCGCTGGCGGGGGGGGGGCGGCCCCGGCTCGTTGGATTTAATGACCCATTTCCTCTGCTGCTCGTGCCACAAGCAGTTAACGACAGTCAAGGTACCCAAAGGTTCCCTACCATGGGACCTGGGGAGTTTGAGTACACTGGGTTTACAAAGAGTGCGCCTGGCAGAGAGGGAGGGAGGGAGACATATCTTAGCCACTAGGAAACCAGTCAAAGCTAACCAAAGCCTGCATGCTACCCTCTCCTAGATCAGCCATGTAAAGTTAAGAGGTTTCCTACTTGTAATGTCTGCCTCAGTTTGCAGGCGTGGTGTTTGCATGCGTGCGTGTGAAGGCAGTGTGTGTGTGTGTGTGTGTGTATGTGTGTGCACACATCTCTCTTGCTCATGAGTCCCAACATGGTGCTGTATTTTATAGGAAACACAGCAGCCACGGTACGTCTTTCAGTACATTTCAGCACTTCTCCATCTTCACGTTTTTCTTCACTAAAATGCCACCGCGGCACGCAAAAACCTGACGCAAAATTAAACAGCCCAGCGGCAAGTAAATACACAACGGCTCCCATGGATATGGCCTCTTATTGTTCCGGGCGACATGTCTGTGGCGTGTGGCCACAAAGAGCCTACTTGACCTTCTCCACGAGTACAGCAGCAGCCCGAAGAGAGGCCTAAAGCGGCAAGTCAACTTCCACAGCCAAAAACTTGAGCACGCTCTGCCCTATCAAGCTAATGATCAATTATTAATATCCACAATCCTTGGCCTTGATGTGGCTGCTTGGATAGAGAAAGCAAGCAATTATGCGTTATTGTCTCCTTGGGTTTTGGCCCCCTCCATCTCCGGCCTGCCTATAAATATATGACAGAGAGTTCCTCTTAGCACACCACAAGTTCTCATTGGGGCTCTCTTATTGCTGATATCCAGACCCAGATTAATTTGTAATTAGTCTTGAGATGGTGAGCCTCTGAAAGATAAAGGATTCCAACTCGCATTCTCCGCGCCCCCCCAAAACACACACGATCACTTTAAAATGAACAAAATGCTTTTTGCGCTTGATAAAAATAGCTTAAGCTCGGAATTATTTGTTTGGCGACAAACGGCGGATGCGTACTCGTCATCGTTTCTGCGCGGGCCTGTTTGTTTGTTTGTAAAAAGTGCTTGACAATGCGTCAGATGAGCGCAGGAAGGACTGGTGTCTAGGGAGTACGTCGTGCAACTCGGTGGTCATTGTAACACAGAAAAATAAAGAAATCACAAAAAAAAGACCTGATTAAAATATATTAAAATAAGTCTTATTTTACCATCGTTCTTAAAATGTAATTCCATTTCCGGAAGCCATTCATCCAACGTATGTCTTTTAAGGACTCTGGGTTCCCATTAATTTGTCTCCAAATGTCACATATCCCTCCGCAGATAAGAGATGAATGGGGATAAAGACATAAGGGGCTTTTTTTAGGCAACGCGGGGTAGAAGATACCGAAATAATTTTTTTTTGTAATTTAAGAGGACAGGGCATGTTGGGGGGGGGGAGAGGGGGTGGGGTCCTCAGTCTATTAATAGTTGAGTCATCAGTGCCTCAATGTTCCGAAATGGCAAATTGTTAGATCCCCAATGGTGATTATGACTTGCTGTCAATGACCTTCATAACAAATTAAAATTCTGCGACTGGGACAGAGCGTGCTCTTTAATAGGCGATATGCATGTGATTTTGTGTGTGTGTATGTGTGTGTGTGGGGGTATGGATGTATGTGTGGCCGAAGGGTGAAGGCCTGTATTTTTTTTTTTCCGCCCCCCACCACCCCACCACCCGCCGCCTAGCTATTCTCACCAAATTGTGGCCTTTCTCTCATACTACAGCCCTATCTCTTTCTGTCATGCCGCCCCTCCCAAGCCCCCCCGCACACACACACACACCTGATGTTTAGAGCTGCAGTATAAATCTTTTTATTTCATTTTCCAAGACACTGGACAAGTTCATAGAAGAGGAAAACGGGACGCGTCCTTGGTCCCTGAATTTACTGCCCGTACCGAGCTGTGTTGAGAGCGATAGCCCCTCTCTCTCTCACACACACACACACACACACACACACACACACGTGCATACACAGAAATATGTCTGCTTGGTATGAGGTAAATTGACTAACTCTCGGCCCTCCACCGTGGCCTTGTTAAAAGTTTTCATCACCCCTCATGGTAATATACGTCTGTGGACATTTAGACTCCTTAGCTATTGATCAGTGTATATTCCCCACCTGGTAATTACTCCATCTTAATATGCAACCCCTTTAATGAGGCTACTGGTGAATATGCCCCATATGGCTATACCATACCGTGCCCGGTGCTGTAGATAAAAGCTTGGAGTAGGTGGAGAGTGTCGCGATACTCTAACTGCGGTTGGTGATTGACCTATTGTGCTTGATGTTGATTTAGCATGCGGGGGGATGAATAGGAAATCAATGGCGGCCGAAGAGAAGTCCTTCTTTAGCCCAGAATTTAAGGGTGCGACGGGGTGGGTGAAACCTAAAAAGGGGGTTTCTGGAGGTACCGTACTGAAACGCGCCTCAATTGTGTTACAGCGCCCCCCAGAACCCCAGGCTGCCCGCCTAGGAGAACCGTGTGGGGAGGTGTAGGGAGGAGCTCAGCTCGATTCCTCGTCCGTTTTCACTCCTCCAACATTTACTCCTTTTCTTCTTTTATTTGACATTTCAGTTCATTTGTGCTCCCCCCCTCCCCTGTCTGTCCACGGAAGGCTCCGGCAGTCTCCCAGTAAAAGAGAGGGACCTAGTCATCCTTCACTAATGGTAACCACTCACTTCCTGCCAACGCAGGCTGAGAGGGGGCATGATGAATATACACCCTGATTATTATAGCGCTGCACGCTCTCACACACACACACACACGCACACATGCACACACACACGGGCGCGCGCTCACAAGCGTCTGTGTACACACACAAACACATTAGTGGCTCTTGTCTCCATGTCCGTAAAGACACCCACCTCTGTCCCCATCTGCCTTTTGCGCCGTCATGTGTGCAGACGGACAATGGTGGACAACGCTCGCAATGGCGTGCACGCGCACGCGCGCACGCACACACACACAAGTCTCTCGGCAGCCTCTCAACGGGGCTATGATCACCCTGCTAGAATGATAAAGTTAGTGCGACATCACTGCTCCCCTCATATATTTAAGTGTGTGTGTGTGTGTGTGTGTGTGTGTGTGTGTGTGCATGGGCATGACTATGTGTCTGTGTCGGTGTGTGTGTGTGTGTGTGTGTGTGTGTGTGTGCGCGATTAGTGTGTTGACATCTGTGCATTTGTTTGTGTCAGGGTGTGCGTATGTTTGGTGTGTTAGCGTGTGCATTTGCGCGCGCGCGTGCGTGTGTGTACGTGTGTGCGCGCGTGTGTGTGTGTGTGTCTTTTTCCAATGCTCTTTGAAGCCTGAAACAGACTTGAGGAGGGGAAAACAAAGATGGGCCGCTGCCAGGCAGAAACTTATGGCACCATTCCTCTTCCTCTAGCTGGGCAGTGGCATAGCCTTTACAGAGCGAGAGAGCCACCTTCTGTCACTCTGGGGGGAGGGGAGGGGAGGGGAGGGGAGGGGAGGCGGGGGGAACAGACAGGAGTCAGGAAAAGAGACAGCCAGAATGAAGGGAGCGGGGGGGGAGGTTTGGGGGGTTAATCTGTCATCAGTTCTACCTGTCTGAGATCCAGCATGTGGTTCTGACTCTGTCACCCTCTCTCCATAGTGCGGGCCAACACAAGCTTGTCCCTGGGTCTGTCTGTGCGACGCCGTCTGCGATTCTACATCTTGACACGTTAGAATATGTGTTTCTGTGGTTACGACCTTGAACTGATAGATTAACTGTGATTAAATGTAGCACCGGCGCACTGCTGGCCGCAGGGGGAGGGGTAGGGAATGGTGCGAGTCTGGGAGCTCTCTCACAGCCTAACTATCAGGCGTGGGAGGCGCATGCAGTCTCTATGAATTTCAAACCAAAACAAAAATGTCTTTGTTACCATGGTTTCGACAGGGGGGAATTCCGGACACAAATGAATGAGTATCCCTTTAAGAGAAATACAGTGCGACAGTGTCACCCCACAACTGATGCAACAGCTTTAAAAAAAAATTATATATATATATAATAAAATATAAACTAACCCTTTCAATGTCCATGTTGAAAAGGGAAGCAGTCTTTGTAGGAAACAGTTTTTTTTCTTCTTCTCTTCCATTTTTTTCCCCATAACTCCACTTTTAGTGTGTCCCTTTGCTAATAAATATAAATGTTTGTGATTAGCATCTCTGCGGCACAGGTGCATGTTTGTTGCGAGGGGAGGCTTGTTCATTAATTTTCAGCCATGAAAAGTGCAGCGCGCCATGAACGGAGAGTCCAAATCGCACACACTGATAAATGAACGCACAGATTGTTAATGTACCATTGTATGGCTTCTGCCTCCACCAGCTTTGGAAAAAAAAAGGGCCTGCTGCCAAAAACAGGGCTGTGCACGCACGCACACGCGCACGCACACGCGCACACACACACCTCCCATACAAACTGGGTCCTAGAGGTGTGGTAAGGCCCTATTCAGAGGTCCGGATTAAACTGAATAGAGCTTTAAAGAGGTTGTTTGTCAGCCGTACACGTATACACACACATATAACTAAAGATTATTTCGATGATATGGACAAGCTAGCCCCTGCTGCGAAGGCCCCTGGCATAAGCTGTCTAATTTGATTTCGGTGGAACTGGTATCTGTGATGGCGCTGCATGTCTGCCGGCTTATTATATGTGGATCAGACACTGCCAAAAAAGGACAAACTAAGTCAATAAATAAATTGATTAATAACTATCTTTGCGTTGTGTACAGAATGTACTACACACCTGCTATTAAGCCCAGTCATTTGGATAACAGCGGACAGTAATCCTTGCTGTTGTGGAAATCAGTCTTTATGCTATCACCATGGAGGTGTTATAATCATGAATTCGTGTCTGGATTAATCCCGCCCCACCTTCCCAGACTCATCCGGTCTGGCTAGTCTAACAGGGCTCGGGCACCACATGTGGACATTAGCAAAATAACTATTTATATTTTAATTAGATAATGCATAGTTGCATAGAATAAATTGATTTGCGGCTCAATATGTTTATTGATATTTTATTTTTTTAATACGGTCGTCGTCCCAGCATTCAGATCAGGGGAGGAAATACACGTGAGAGCAAACAAAGAAAAATAAATAAAATTGGCCAGAAAATGGGTTGTTTTTCAGGATCTGCAAAAATGTTTTATTAGGGGAGCGCCGAACACCTGCCTTAAAATGTCGTTTCAACATCTCCCGAATGCCGTTTTGCTTAATTGACTTGGAAATGGCCCAAATGTATTGCTGAATGCGGTCTAATTAATATTAATAATAAATGCCATTATTAACATCAAAGAACATCTGGTGCCCCTGTTTACCCCGCCGCCTTATATGTAACACATTCTGCCGCTGTTTTCATCTCCCAGACATTGCCGGGTAAACAGCGCCCCGCAGTTCCTATTTTTCGATTCTTAATCTTGAAAATGTATTTCAGCTCTAAGGTCACTGGTAAAAATATAACATGTTGCCAGACTGTGTAAATGTGGAAACAGTTGCTGTGGTGTGTTTTTTGTTTTTTTGTTTTTGTTTTTTCCCTTATCCCTGTGGGGGGGGGGGGGGGGGGGGGGGGGGGGGGGGGGGGGGGGGGGGGGGGGGGGGGGGGGGGGGGGGGGGG
>JAOEHI010000018.1:9224056-9240829 GCA_025447815.1 Percopsis transmontana | reverse complement strand
CCCCCCCCCCCCCCCCCCCCCCCCCCCCCCCGCCCCCCCCCCCCCCCCCCCCCCCCCCCCCCCCCCCCCCCCCCGCCGGCCCAATCTAGACTCTCTCCAACGCTCTGACGGCCAGCGCGCGGCGATGACGCATAATATACGGGGTGACCTTCAAAATGTCATAAATGTGTTGTGCAATAAAGTGTCAATATTTGCGGTTATAAGGCGCGCCGTGACTTTTACAGTAATTGGAACAGCCGTATTAAAAGCTCAGGATCAGTCACCTGATTAAAGACCGCCCCGCTGGATGCCAGGGCGAGGACCTGGAGAGTGACAGGCCTTCGCGTGGGCGCGCACGCACGCGCACGCACGCGCACGCACGCGCACGCACGCGCACGCACGCGCACCCCACAGACCACGCGGGTGCACTAAAGCGCACCCAAACTTCTGTTTTGCGTTCTTACTAGTGTGTGTGTGTGTGTGTGTGTGTGTGTGTGTGTGTGTGTGTGTGTGTGTGTGTAGCCCATTCATTATTGAAGGGCTGTTATATGGCAGTAGAGCACACACACTCATCTTTCTGTAATGCGTCTCCGTCTCACGGTGGCACCATTAACCCCAACACACAAGGACACGTGTGTCTTTCTGTGTGTGTGTGTGCGTGTGTGCGCGCATGTGATTCAAGAAACAGACTGGGAGTGTCCACATGCGCGCTTTCTTGCGTGCATGCCATGCTTCTAAAGCTGCGTTTTGGAGGGGCTTTCATTTTAGCCCCATCTGGGGTGGGCAGGTGGGCCGGTGTCTGTAACACGACGAGGGGGGGTTCTCTGCCAAAAAGGGACGTGTACAAGAGACGGCTGTAAATATGTTTATGAGGAGGCGACTCCGGTGACAGTATGGTGCCGCACGGCATCAAACACTGGGGGAATTGTTTATTTTTTTTGTTTTTTTTTCCTACTGTCTAGAGGTCATTTTACATTCATTCAAATGCACATGCAAATGAACGGGGGTGGGGGCAGATAAAGCGTTCACACAGGGATTGAAATAATTCAGAAAGATAGTTTTTGATTTATTGTATTCTGTCAAGCTATATGTTAACCTGGTTTATTGTGACATTTCTATGTACAGATAAATATAATTAGGCATCGACTGGTGTAGTCCTACACAGTGATGTTGTACACCATTTCACAAGACGACTTCCTCAAAATACTAAGAACCCTAACTAATAAGTAAGTGCATGCAAAATTCACAATACGTTTTTGCTGAGACATAACTTTATTTTAAACTGAACTTACTCATCCTTTTTGACATAATTGTGCATGGAATGCAGTATCTTACTTTTAATCAAACCTTGAGATAACAATATTGTTAAACACAGGGTAATTTTAAACCTCTATCTAGCACTTGAAAGACATAGCCTTTCTGCTTCATACGATTCCTCCATGTAGCTTGCGCGAGTATGCACCGTATTAAACCAGGGAAGGCGTACCAGTAGGAGAGTAGCTGGTATTAAGTATCTGTGTATTGTCACAGACATTACATTTTGGTTGCCTTTCAATTCCAGTTGCGATAAATAGGCTACAGTCTGATAGCAGTGCGGCTAAATGGAATCATGTGTTTAGTGTCAGCGGAGAAGAGGACTTGCTGACTTGGGTCTTTCCATTCTGTAAACCTTATTTGACTTCCAGCAGAGGAGGGGTGGAATGGGGTGGGGGGTGGTGGTGGTGGGGGGGTGAAAGGAAAGAGAAAAGATAAGGCTACTGTTAAAAAATGCTCCTTATTGTGCGGCGTAGATGCCTCAGTGGGTTGCTCGATTTTGATGCTCTCTTTCTTTCTCTTTCTGCCCCCACCCCCGCGCACATACCAAATCATGTGCCAGAGCGGGGATAAAGAAAATGAATAACATTTTTAACCTTATTTGTGCTTTGCTAGGTCACCCGCATACCAACTTGCTAAATTATTGTTAGCATGTAGGCCACAGCCACTTTTTCATTGTGTGTTTGTGTTCGCTCTGTGTGTGTGTGTGTGTACGTGCCTGTTAATGCTAACTGAATAAGGATTTTTTCCCACCAAGGACTTCTTTTTTTTAAATATTATTTTTTACAAGATTATCTCTAAAGTAAGCAAACCACAGCACTCACAAGCAGCTGAAAATGTAGGTCAGCTGATTGGTCAGTTGCTTTGGCCATTAGACCGCCTGTTGCTTCTCCCACTGAACACAGAAACTAGCACATTATCAGATCCACTTGCCACATTGAACAGAGGCCAGATTTGACTCGCACGGTACCCAAATCCTGCTGCCATTGGGCCTTCTTTAATATTTTTCTCAAGTAGTGAATTATTCTCTATTTTGAACTTCGCCGTTACCCAGGCCAGATCATATAAACGCTTACATTATCGGCTCTGAAATAATTGTAACCGCCAACACATACTGTAGAGCCATCGTCACAATTAAGCGGGATTGTTGAATTTGATGATGACAGATTCACCTCTGATTATTTTGCTGTCAACACATTTCCCGGCTGTTGTTTATCATCTTAGAGATTCATTTTCAGCAGGTGATCATGTTCACAACAGTATGTTGTAGCACCAAACGGTGCATCTTTTAGCGGCAAGTCTGGCAGGGAGGCGGGGTCAAAACTGTTAGCGCCCTATCATATCTCTGACAGCTACCTGTCAAAATCAGGTCACGGAAAAGAGACGCGTGAAGAAAGTGCTATGCTGACACAGCCAAATTGATATTTATTTCTGAAGGGGGTAGGGTTCATTGTTCATTTTCAACATGTTTTGCCCTATGCTAGCTAGCAACGATGGTAGCGCGGATAAAAATCCTAGCGTGGAAGAGGAGGGGTGGGCCCAGGCCTACCGACAGTGTTTCTGAAGACGCTGAAAAGCTTCTGAACTGTCAGCATTCTGTCAGAGAAGGAAATAGCGTGGCACATAAACCCGTTTGATGCGTTTGACTTTGTGTGGCGTTAGCACATTTGAGTGAAGCAAAAGAGGACAATGCATTTTTGCGTGTGTACTGACATGTGAACAGTTGGTTTGAAGTGACACTCAACACACCTTCCCATTTGTTTCCCCCTCCTTTGTGTGTGTGTGTGTGTGTGTGTGTGTGCGTTGTGTTGTCTGCTCCAGATGTTGGGGAGGACCTTGGAAAGGCGAGCGGCAGCGTTCAGCCGTCTCTGTCGCAGCACCGAGAGCGAAGCCTCGTCGCGTCCTCCAAGGACTGCCCCTACTGCGGCAAGTCCTTCCGCACCTCGCACCACCTCAAGGTCCACCTGCGGATACACACAGGTCAGTGGAGACACTGTCACCCATAGGGTGTCAGCGTCAACCAAACAGTGCAATATGGACGGTTAGCTGAATGGCATTTTTGTATTTTGAAAGGAAGGAAAGAATGAAAGAAACAAACTGAGAAACAAACCTAAGTGCACAGCTGTGCATAGCATCCAAATTACAACATTATAACGGCTTGAAAATGAGTGCTACAATAGGCACCCTATGAGTCACTGTCATCAATTTCATTTGTAACACATAATTCTCACCTATTAGTCATAATACTGTTTGGTCCCTGGGGAGGAGGTTACCCCAGAGATATCTTCTTGTCTTAAATTCATTAGATTAGATAGACAGTGTAAAAACCTTTTCCCGCTCCTGTAGTGATATTCTAACTGGAACCTAGATTCTCTCAGAACCCTCACAGAGGCTTAGGGCCACCTTAATTCTATTTTTTCCCTTCCCCATTCTTTCATTGAGCTCTAATTAACACAACAAGGGTTCAGTGTCCTACGATGACGAAATCAGAGGGCGATTTCACACTCAGTAACTCTGAAAAACTTTCATATACCAAAACAAAGGCAGCCTGTCCACAGTTTGGGGTTTTTGCGTGAGACGATGGACCAAATGCCTAGGCTTTATTTGTCTTGGAAGTGACACGGTGGGGGTGGACACCAACCATACATCTTGCTTATACCTGGGCTCACCTGGGTTTATAATAACCTGGGTTTATTGTTGCTGGGAGGTTAGGAGCCCAGTCAGAGTAATGATGTGGACAGTGACCAGGGAGAGAGAG
Organism: Percopsis transmontana; assembly: GCA_025447815.1. Classification (NCBI taxonomy): domain Eukaryota; kingdom Metazoa; phylum Chordata; class Actinopteri; order Percopsiformes; family Percopsidae; genus Percopsis; species Percopsis transmontana. The sequence goes on along the minus strand of JAOEHI010000018.1, from coordinate 9,236,778 downwards.
GGTGGCGGGTTAGTGTAAGAGTTTGGCTGGTATTAGCCACTGCCTAGATGCCAGAAACGCCCCACTAGCTATCCAGGTTAAAGTCACAATTAGACCACACAGAGGGCACCTTACTACAAGGACACTGGGCTCTAGGTAGTGTACGAGTAGCATAGCCTTGTGTAGCACAGTGTTTGAAGTTCAGTCTCCCAGCATATCAGTTCTCAAACTTGTTGGGTCTTACCTTAGGCATAAAAAACAAACAAACTTTAAACTCAACCGAGACCAGTAATCATTAGAGGAAATCTGATTTTCTGTTCACTTCAAACATGGAAGTTGTTTCTTTCGCCAACTCCACACTCTCATAGGCCTCAATGTGAGGATTTTCTTCGAAAGTCTCGTCCAGACGGCCCGACCCTTTAACTTCACTTTCTACGCTTCAAAACGCGGTAATCCTCCAGCGCCAGGGAACACCGCTCAGACTGAAATGCTCACCACTGAAAATGGAAATCACTCGCAGCTGAAAAAAAAAAAATCAATGCTAGCGTTCCATTTTTCCTTCCTCCACATACTTGTACTCTCTCTTTTTTGTGATCCAATCTCTCTCTCCTCCTCACTCGCTTGATTCTCCCCCGCCCCCCAACCCCCGTTCACTCTCTCCTCTCCTCTCTTTCTTTCACTCTCTCTTCAGTGCACTTAGAAAGGCAGACCGTGAGACCACCCGTACTGTAAAGCCCTTCTCCGGGCCTTAATAAGACGTGCATACCTCAGGCCTGGAGGGGAATTAGAGCGCCCTATAGCGTAGTAGCGCGCCTGGTGTTCTGACATAATTAGGATCTCTGTGTTAAATAGCACATCCGGGTCACAACCAGGCCATCCCCCGCTATGTTGTCCTAGGCTGTGTGTGCATGACTGCGATTGTGTGTGCGCGCCGGTAGTGGTTGTTAGGGCATCTGCTACAGTACCTAGCAGTGAGAGGGTAAAATCGCTGAGTTATGTCTGCTTTGAGCGGTACAGTAAGGGTCCCCATGAGGGCCATATATTATTCCGGTGGAAACAGAGGCCCCATCCCAGGCCTGGTGTTAACTCATTCAGCAAAAAGTAGACACACACACACCTAATAGAGTTATACACTTCCATAGCAGTGCTGCTTTATACGTCAACTCACGCTGATCTCCAAACTCCACTGGAATACCTTAGAATCCAACCTGAAACCAGTAAGGAAGGTTAATATGTCCTTATGGGCCTTGGAGGAAGGCAGAAAGGCGGTTCCTTTAGGCAATGTGGATCTGGGCCTTTCTAAGCACAAGCTAGCTTATAGCCCCTCCACACACACACACACACACACACAAGAGAAAACATCTTTCCATCTACAACATGTGGCCTTTAGATCGTCCCTAACCCAATCACACCGACTCCGCTGCGACACCCCGATTACATCCACAAGACGACTTTCTGCTCCACGCTCGATGGCAATACAAGCGAATTCACCGATGACAGCAAAGCCTCCCTCCGTCCTAATGCAACGCGAACGACACAATAGACTTGCTTACCGGGCCGCCAGCGTCGGCATTGTGCAACGCGATGCGGAGATTAATGAGCGGCTAACCCCAGCTTGAAAGGAGTGAAGTGAATTTAAATTTCTCTAAAAGTTAAAGAGCTAATGTTACAGTATTAATTTCCTCTTGAACAGTGAGTGGGAAAATATCCATTAGCGAAATTAACCACAGTTTTCGAGGTAGCTAACATTGTGCGGATGTGGCGCTACAGTGTGAGGCCACAGCTAATGAACACACTGCAGTGGGTGATATTTCATTATACAAATTAATGCTCACATTTTAATGGGAAAGTCACATAATGAATCTAGGCTTCAGTGACAGCAATTAGAGGCCCAGATTGTCCCCTTCTGGACAAGGCACTATTTAGCAGTAAGCAGCTGTGTGTAAAAAATAAAAAGGTCCTCACTCTTGACAATAGACTCGCATAACTTCAGGCAGGGCAGCATTACCAGTATGAGTCCCTGCTCACCTTTTAAATTAGGGGAGGAAGAGGAGGAGGAGGGGATGAGAGAGGAGAGGCGGGCCTTGGCCATGTCACTGTTTCACCTTAACCTAACCTTGTAATCAGAATGAATCAAGGAGGGACCTGTGATCGCTTCTTCCTGCTCTCCCTCCCTCCCTCTTTCTGCAGAGTATATATTATTTTGCTATTTTTCCCCGTTTAGTCTGTCTAATTGTCACTGATCTTAAAGCTGCATTGGATAATTTCCATATTGGCGACACCCTCTGGCCATGAACCTCAACTGCATAGCTGAACTGAAAGCACTTTTTAACTGGCCATACCATTATTTTCCCCTCAGTGTAAACCCAAGAGGTCTCATGTTATATCCAGGTTTCACTTTGGCTTGGGAAGACCAACTACAATACTATTGGCAATTAAAAGTTAATATTTAACCATAATAATCTTATCATATACAGTACTGCTTTAAGCAGATGGCTGTTTAAAAGACACACGTTACCTCTTAAATGGGATGTTGCGAGCTGCCCACAGCCAATACCCCAATACTTTCTATCTTCAGCCATAAGGAAATTCATCTTCCAGTGCATCACATCTATTAGTTCCTGTGTACAGGCTTGGGTGTTTACCCATACTTTTTACTATGGCGCAGTCACGATGCGAAGCCAGATGAAATCAGCATGACTTGTACAGCTGAGCACTGAACATCTCAAACAGAAACAGACGCCAACACAGCAATCAAGGGAGGGGAGATTTATGTGCTGCAAGGTGTCACTTAATGGTTTATGATGTATTTTGTTATTATTTCTGTTTTTCTTCCCCTCAGCACCCCAGACAGAATTTAGCCTTTTTGATAGCAACACCTTTTATTGACAGTAAATCAAATTGGTTATAAAAATACAACTAACTGATTGCAAATAAGTGATATATTCTCTGTAGATTCTGTGTCATAAATACTTTATGTTTTCCATTTCGGGAGTGAGCTGACCCAGAACAGACATCTAACAGACATCTAATGTAAACAGAATTAGTGTCATGTTTATTAACTATTAAACTGTACAATCTAGTTTTAATCTTAGCTCACAATGATCATTTAATAACTTTGCAGCTCACATTTGAAATAAAAAAAGAATAGAAGAAGCACAACTCTAGATGTATTTATTAATTCAATGACCTGTAATAATTGTTTCAGAAGATAGACAAAGTTAAAACACACAACAAGTTTACAGAGCTATTTTTAACCCTCAGATGGCAATTTCCTGGTTTGGCTGCAGCAGTGATCCGTCTTGTGGCTGGAGGTTGTGCTGTTTGCGCTGATATCAATTAAAAGTGGATTAACGGGTACATAATGACCTTTAGCAGTAAATTGTGTGTAATGTTGCAAGGCAGGATACAGTATATTCCCCAGATGTCACACCAGGCCCCTGACGTATGATGGAGCAGATGTCTTAGATGGTCCAAATGGCCCACTAAGACACACACACAGGCACACACACAAGCAGAGGCAGACCTTCACAGCAACACATGCATACAAGCATACACATTAACACGTGCATACGCGCATGCAAATGCATAGCGACTGACTCACACTAGAGGCTCTACAAACCTCTACATCTCACTCACACGCACACGCAGCAGATAGACGATATCCCTGTTTAATGCAAAACTGCAATAATCTGATCATTCAGATCATCCAAGGGCGGTGCTATTACATTTCTGTTTGGTTTACGCTGTAAACAGCAAGGGAGAGTGTCAAACACACACACACACACACACACACCTTAAGTGCTTTTCATTCTTATTTTAGATATTTCGATGGAACATTAATCTTTATTACCCCCCGTGACCATTAACAACCTTTTAGGAAAAAAAATAAAAAATATCACATCAGTCTAATTTCTGTCTAATTTGGCTCCTAGAATATCATTTTGTCCAGTTAGAGGGATTGAGGATGATCATTTGCATCAGGGACGTTTCCTTATTAAATCAGCTCTGAGCCTCTGTTCAGCAGCTCACAGGAGAAGCACTTATTGGGTTAAAAGCTCATCTCGCATGGTTTATTTTAAATATACTCTTTGCTTCACAGGCACCCTAGTGTAAAAGAAAAGATATCAAATCACCCTGTCTTTCTATCTATAGACTGGTCTATCTGTCTCACATGCCTGTCTGCCGCCCCCCCCCTATTTTCAACACTATTCTTTCTTTTGTACTCTATTCTTTTCTCTCCTGTATCAATATTGTATTGAGTGGGTGTTTGTGGCCCTTTATTTGGAATCTCTGCAGTAGGTCTGCAGATCGCAGAGTCTTTTTCTGGAATGGTGCCCTCCAAATAATGATAAATTACTTGAGCAGTATGCCATTTGCTAATTATATCCATGATTTACTACACAGCCCGACTTAAATCATTCAAACCAGCCTTGCGTAACAATGCAATTTTTTTCTGTTTCTAAAATGGTTTCCATGTGTATAATCTAAACATTTTACAGCCACATATATATATATATATATATAATATATATATATATATATATATATATATAAAATATATATAAAAACATACAGCACTCGACAAACATTCCTTTTTTTTACACATTTCGAAAGCGGGCCTTGTTATTCGTTCATCACACACTGAATCCGTTACACTTCTAACAAAAATTCTATTTGGGGAACTTTTGCAATGTATAAAAGCAAACCAAGCTTAGCATTTTTTATCTGTTCATTGTTTAATGATTTCAAATCTGGCTTGGATTCCAAGCTTATTATAATTGCTAGCAGGATATGTTCTATTTCAACCTAAGTAAGAATGATTCCAAATGCAACGGAAGATCCACTTCTGGCAGAATTATGCTGGTGTTTTACCATTATCCAGAATGGATCATGAATATGGATGTGCAGCGTAAATAAGTATGTAAATGTTACACAAAAGAATCCACTCTCCCCCTTTAATATACATCACTTTGATCTGTATACACTTTAGTGACTCATAATATTCTTTATCATAGGGCTACACGCAAATATTCCTACAGTATGACACCAGCATGTGGTTCACATATGCAGAATGTGTTTTCCCCCCTTTTTTGCTAACTGACTCATTTATTTTTTGGGAGTGTAACATCCATATTTTCCCCGCTGGTTCAGTGCACTGCAGAGCAGTTGTTTCGACGGTCGCGGAGAGCTTATACACCGTGGCTGATTTATGATTCCCAAGATAAACTGCAAATAGAGACTGTCCGAGAAATTGCACTCTCATCGCCAAGACGCTGTCCTGACAGCAAACAAGGCCAAAACAGAGGCGTGGCGAGCCCACCACGCGCACACACACACACACACACAAACCTGTCCACACACAAACACACATCCACAGATACAAGTAAACACACACTCACACGTACACTTTGAGCCGCGGCCCTGGGCCCCAGGGCTGGCTCATGCAAACAGAGATAGCATCTAGACAGTTTTGTTGTCAGTAGAAAATATTGTCTCTTGCAGTGGACCGAAAGCACCATATGGTAAAAATGTTGTACATGTGAGTACATGTGAGTGATGGCTCAATTGGCCGGCCTGCATCGGGCTACATCGACCCATATTCACACACACAAATGTATTTACACACCACAAAAATATAATCTCAATGAAAAAGGATGTCGCCATTTGTGAATGCAGAATTTTGTTAAATAAGGCATTGTGTTATAGTTTAGTCATCTTTCTTCATATACATCTGTCTGGTTTTATTGTCTAAAAGCCCCCCCATTCCTCTGGCGGTGGGGATTAATCGTTTCTGATGCTGACCTAATGCAACTCAATTACTAAACATCCACTTATTTTGTTATTTGATGGCAGCTAATGAAATGCATAACATTGCTTGGTGCCGTTCGTTTGACCTCATTTCACGTGTTCAGGGAGGTTACACGACCCTAGGGTCCACAGTCCCCATTCCAATAAATAGGCTTTGATATCCAGTCAATCTAATAATCAGGTTAATTATTTAATCTCTCTCTTTCTTTATTTCTCCCTCCCTCTCTCTCTCTCTGCCTGTGTTCTCTGTGGCCTCTCAGGGGAGAAACCTTACCGCTGCCCTCATTGTGACTACGCTGGCACCCAGTCAGCCAGTCTGAAGTACCACTTGGAGCGCCACCATCGCGAGCGCCAGAACGGTGCCCCGACCGGTTCCTCCTCCAGCCACACGCCCTCCTCCTCCTCCTCCGAGCACAAGGAGGATCATGGAAAGGCGGGCACCGGCGGCATCTTCGCCCGCCCGGACGTCCTCCGCAACGTCTTCAAGGGCATGCCCCCCAACCTGGACTTCCGAGGAGGGCCTCTGATGCCCCACCAGTGGGCCCCACCTGGCATGGTCTCCCCGCGCGACCGAGAGCGCCACTTTGACTCCGCCTCCTCCGCAGCCGAGAACATGAACATGAAGAGCCCCTCCGACGTCCCGTCCCCCCTGGTCTCCACGGCAGCCGATAGCCCCGCCAGCTTCTCTGACCTGGGCAGGGCCTACCAAAGCATGATGGGTAACGGCGTTCACTTCCAGGGCTCTCTCCAAGCCTTCATGGACAGCTTCGTGATCAACTCCATGAAGAAGGACTTGAAGGACGGCCCAATCCAGCTCCCAGCCCAGCGTTACTATGACAGCGGCGAGCCCAAAGCCAAGCGGGCAGCCTCTGCGGACCCGGATCGAGAGGACAGGCCCGAAGCCAAGCAGAACTCAGAGCCAGGCAAGTCCCAGTACGAACCTTTGGACCTGTCCGTCTCGGTCCGACCTGAGTCGGCCTCTGGTTCCCTGCCTGGCTCCTCCATCACCATCCAGGACAACATCGCTTGGCATAGCTGCCTCTTCTGCTCCTTCTCCACCGCCTCCCTGGAGCTCATGGCCCTCCACCTGCAGGCCAACCACCTGGGCAAAGCCCAGCAGCAGCGCTCCGACGCCAGCAAGGAGCTCCACGGAGAGGCCGCCTCCACCCACCACCACTCCTCCAGTACCAAGACCTCGGGTCTGGCCTTCGACAGAGATGGGGATAGAGATGGAGACAAGAACCACGGAGGGTGGAACAACCACATGGAACCCCCCCACAACCCCTTCCAGACTGACCTCTATAGGCAGTACGGGCTCTACGATGGATCTCCAAGGGCCAATCAGAGCCTTCAGGCGTACGGCGCCCCAGCAGACCAAGGGTTTGACCTGGCCGGCCAGGCCATGGGCGGGGCATCTTCCGCTGGGGACGAGCAGGGTTCTGATAGGGGCTCCTGCAGAGAGGAGGACCAGGTCGGCTCCGACGACGAGGTGGGCAAAGCCAGGGGGGGCAGCAACACCCCTTCGCCGGCCTCCAAGAGGCACCGCCGCCGGAACCACTCTGACGAAGAGGAGGAGGAAGCAATGGCCGAAGAGGAGGAGGAGGAGGAGGAGGAACGAGAGGACGACAGCCAGATGGACACGGAGAGAGAGGAGGAAGACGGCACCTCGGACCTCCACCACAACCACCCCAAGCGGCTTCGGGGGGACTCCTCTCCGTCTCCGCCCCCCCAGAGAGGAGCAGCGGGCTTTGCCTTGTCCTCCTCTGGCATGAATCCACTCTCCATGATCCCCCAGAACCAAGGCCTGTCCCTGGAGAAGCAGTGGCAGCAGGGCCTGGGCCTTCTGTCGGCTCAGGCCGGAGGCCCCCCGGGGCTCCTGAAGGCCGACCAGCAGAGCCACCTGGAGCAGCAGATGAACATGAACATGCTGTCCGTCCTCCGAGCCTACAGCAGCGACAACCTCGGCCCCTTCAACGGCCTGGGAGGTGGGGCCGGAGGGGCGGCCATGGGGGGCATGAAGAGGCCAGATGCGCCCGGTGAGTGTGTGTTTTTAACCGCCGTCGGCACCACCGGTGTATTCACAGTTGACTCTGCCGGTCCACCCGCATGTACCCATGCAACCTCGCGCTTTTGAGAACAAAATTAATTTCACCATCATGCCCATACACACAAACGCACAAGACAAACAGACACACACACTACATTATTCCTTGACACCTCCAAAGAATCTCAGACACTCACTAAAGATTCTTGAGATTGCCTCTGAAGTGATTTAAGCCTTATTTCAAGCAAGTTTAGAAGCTATCGGCCTGGGGAGCAGTAACAGATTAATCTTTATTACACGTTTATATTACCGGGAGAGCGTCGCCTCCCTCCCTCTCCACAGCGCAAAGGGAATAGCCCTGGGTGAGGGAGAGCAGGACCATGGCTCCTGCTAGCCTCTCCTCCGCATGTCTCCTAACTATCTGAGCTCTCATAAAGGCACCTCCCGAAAGCCCATTACTTTATAAGGGCTTCAGATCTATGACCCTGTGAAAAATGAACTGTCAGCTTTCATGATTCCACTAAGGTTACAGCCACTCCTTGAGACTGAAGTGATTTTTGTGCTTTCTTTGATGCAGTTTTTTCCTATGGTCCCCCTTTGCAGTTTACGTTTTTCTGAGAAAAAAATATATATATATTTTTGGAAGAAATTTTAGGGAGCTGGTGGTTTCTGCCTGTACATTTTTATCCAAAAGACCCACTTTACCCAGTTGAGCTTTGAAATGTGGTATGTAGCCCAGAGCAGGAAAAGTAGGTTATATGATTACTATTTACTTATTTATTGTTTATAGTTTTGAATTTGTTAGTTTTCTGGTCCACATGTACAGTATATAGTAGTGGGTTTATAATTTTAGTCCTGCTTTCAAATAATTTACTATTTTAATTTACTTGTCCGCTCAAAATGAATGGTCAGAAATAATCTTTATTTAAAATTATTTAGAATGGCAATCCTTTCATAGATTGTTTAAGCATTTCAGAAAGTAGAACGGTTTTCCACACATTTCCCAAAAAAGTAGTGCTGCATTATATTTACTCTTACCATATGAAAGGAAATGCATATTTCTACAAAAAATCTTTGAGAAAGAAATCTCATGCTTACCGTACATGCATGCTCCTACATAGAATGCAGTGAAACTGTAGACATACCTATAATAATTATGTGACCCCTTTGGTAATGAACCAACACAGCCGTATGTGTCTATCTGACCTTTACATCTGACACAACATAATCTGTTGTCATGGAACCAGGCTCTATGCATATCTTACCATCATGAAGGCATTTTCACATTCATAAATATGAGGGCTGTGTTTTCTCTTTTATTTAGCAGAGAAATGCCTTTGTCTGAGAGTGCCCTCCTTTTTTTCCGACTGATCAGGAAGCCACTGAAAGTACGCCTCGTGACGTAGCTGGTTTCCACTGCAACTAAGAACGCTTGACCTTTTTAAGATAAGGCTTTGTCTCCACAACAAAAGCCTTTCTTACTTGTTGTGTTTTTGTCCTAGTCCGAGTCAGGCTTTCATTGTAATAAGAAGGCACAGCCGGTGATTATGTATCCAACCTCATAGCAATAGATACTCCCCCCACATATCTGTAACCCCATTGAAATCTCTTGGATGGCACCAAAGATAGCATAGAAAAATATAAAAGATGACTGGGAACAGCAGTAAAATGAAGACATGTAGTGGTATGCGTGAATGGGTGGGAAAGTGTGTGCGGTAGGTGTGTGTGTAAATGTATATAGATGTTAGTGTACATACACATGTGTGTGTGCATGTGTGTGTGTGTGTGTGTGTCATTATCTTTGTGTCATTATCTTGTCAATTCCCTGACAGTCACCTTTGTGCCACCCCTAGCAGCAATTTACCAGCATTCAGTGTCTTGTGTTACAGTGTGTTCTACACCATATAATACCACACTAGTGCACTGTGCTCAGACTAACCATATCAGCCAACCCTATAGCTAAATGTACCAGGTTGGTATTTAAGGCTATAAGGAAAAGTTAGTTTAAAGGTTAGTTAAAAACACAAACGTGCATGTTATTTATTTTTTTGGGTCGGGTCCAGTGTTATGTCCTTCTGTGCTTGCATGCTGAGAAGTACTTTAAACAAATTACAGAAAATTACAGAGAAACAGCAAACTGAGGTCAGCAAAATGGCAAGTGTTTTGATCCTTTGTTATTGTGGTTATCCATTGCTATCGACGGTTCACTCAATTTACACTACAACAGCAACAACAACAACAAATAAACCCCCTTGTGCCGGGGTCACCCAGTGCAAAATGCAGGGGCTACACATTCCACTGTTGCTCAGTGGAGGGCTGGGGTGGCAGAGATGTCAGCAAAACTCATTTCAGACCTGGCAAAATGTGATTATCTGGAGTGGGTTTGCATTAGGTTTGTATGCAAATACAGCATAAATCATTAATATCGAAATTCTCCCCTGAATTTGCGTTAGTCATTGTAGGACACGCACCGAGCACAGACTAGATGGAGAGGCACACGTCTAGAGTGTCTGTCTCTTCATTAGTATGCCCACAGGGAGGGGGGGGGGGCAGGGTGACTCCTAACACGTGCACCCGCATGCATGTGAGCACACACACACACACACACACACACACACACACACACACACGCACACACGCACACGCGCAATACGTTATATCACCTACATGTATACACAGGCAGTTGTACTGTAAACCACAGCTCCCCGAAAATTGTCCAGGGGCATTACATTTATCAATAAATGACATTAACAAGCGGCGGTGACTGCAAGTTAATCAGACAAGGTATCTAGTTACTGACGCACAGTACGCAGTGTAGAGATTGATACGGGCCCGAACGCTTTGCTGTAGACGTGTTTAACACGATCAATATTTGGCTGCAGCAGGGGCCTATCTATAGCCATGCATTATCAAACGTGAAGGACTGCATTATTCCAACGCACGGCGTCGCCGAGTGCGAGCGCTGCTCCTTACAGATTGCGAACGTCGCCCCGGTGCCATCATTCACTTTCTGGTATATAAAGGAACATACTTGGGGCTTCGGCGGGTGGTGACGGAGAAGGCGAAGAAGACCGACAAGAGAGAATAGCACAGCTTGTAGTCGAGCACCTCTTTTGAAAAAAAAGTAGTGAGAGAAATATACTGGTATCGATTGGAGCCATCACTGCCAATTTGCGAGTGCTGTCTTGTGCCATGGTTCTCGTTGGTGTTGGTGGATGGCAAGGGCTCCGTGAACGCTCATTCACAGTCAGCTACGCCGTGCGCATTAGAGGGAGCCAGAAAAGCCACTATTTTGTCTGCTTTGTTTTTGACGGACATATTATTCCCTGCCACTAACTTGCCCTCGCGGGGAGCGCAACAGATAGCACAATGCTGTTAGATGTGAGGAAAATGGGGAAAAGGAAAAGGTGTTTCAGAGCACACTGAGGGCTCTGGGGGATGTGAACCTATGAATGGTGAGGATGCGCACACACACACACACACACACACACACACAGTTAAGAAGGTTGGTACCTGCACGCTGATGCACACACACCCAGAAAGAAGAACACAGACGCATACACACATGCACACACACACAGGCCATGTGACGAGACTAATCCGTGTCTGTGTTTGAGTACAACAGGTTCTTTAAAGCACTGATGATTATTAAAGACATACGGCCTGTTTGGTAGGCAGGCTGCGATGCACAGCCGTGGATTACAGTTGGCATTTCTGGGACCATTTTCATTGCTCCGGTCTGGTGCAAAAAACGAGGTAGGCTTTACAAATGTGAACAGACACGGACACTGGTGTCTACATATGGCTTTCATGTTAGCACACACGGCGCACCCACACCCACCTCTCAGTGGTAGTATTCAGAGGGAAGATTCACTAGGTAGTTGTTCCCAGACTGGGTGGAACTCACCTCCTCCTCGTATAGCTAGAGCTCACGGTGGCACAGAATTCCCTACACAGACCTAGCATCGCGCACACACACACACACACACACACACACACACACACACACACCACACACACACACACACCGCAAAGCACGCGCGTGCTTAAAACTTGTGATACGGCAAACCTGGTAATTGCTAATAATACTGTCCTCATCAGGTGGTTAATTGCCATTAATTTGGTCGCCATTAGAAGCCCCCCCATCAACACACACACGATGTTTTGACAAGCAGAGAGGGCTGGGGTACTTAGCGTACCGCTTGCAGACATCCCTGTGTTTACTAACGAGATTAAGGCGAGAGAGTCGGATCGCTTACCTCCTTTCAGCTATTTATTCTCCATACTTTAAGTAGCAGTGAAACTTTACCTGGCACGTTTTCATGCCAGATATCACCGGGTGCCACGCCCTGTCCAGCCTTACAGGGCAAAACGAGGTCTTGGCGTTTTGCTGAGAGCATTGTGTGTACACGTACTGTGATTGTATGTACTATTTGAGGCAGGGGTGTTCAAGGTGGGGGGGTCGTCGTGGCTCAAAACGGTTTGAGAAACGCTGGTTTCAGAGGTTTCTAGGAGGCTGAGTGTGATTCAGCGAACTGTACAGTACTTATTCAGCCAAAAGATCCGTTTACAGATCTGTCAGCGGTGACACACGGCCGGCACATGCAACACCTCACACAGAAAGGGAACATTGATCTTGTCTGCTCAAACCAAAGAGGGCCTGTCAGCTCGCTCCTCTTCCCAGACCTCTGTATTTCACGTTCCCACACTCAGAGATCCTCCCTTCCCTTTCTGTCTCACCTCCTTTGATTCTCTCCTCATTGCTGGAGGCTGTGGGCTCCTCCAGTGATTAAGCTGTCTGGGGGGGGGGGGGGGGGGGGGCGGGTTAGCTGGTGTGGTGGGGGGGGGGTGTTTTCTGCCCAGGGTGGTGGGCCGGGGGGCCCGCGCC
>JAOEHI010000018.1:9181850-9194995 GCA_025447815.1 Percopsis transmontana | reverse complement strand
GGGGGGGGTGGTTAATGTTTTTCTGATAAAGAGAAATGATCCGAACTATAAGAAAGTCAATATCTTCCCCACATACACACACACAGAGAGACACACAGCCAGGAAGGGCTAAACTCTTAAACCCCCGGGGCCTTAACGACACTGCTCTGCCTACAGGAGTTTACAGGCCTACACAATACACACACGCACGTGCACACACACACACACACACACACACACACAGATGGGGTGAGAAATACAATCCTCACAAACATAGATAGATGGAGGGGAAAGCAGAGAGTGAGGGAAAAGATAGACAATGAAAGAAAGAGAAAGACAGAAAGAAAGGCAAATAATAAAGGGAGATAGAGACGGAACGAGAACGATAGAAAGTGCAAACATTTTGCTGGATGACCATGATTTTACTGGTTTTAATCTCACCACTAGCATTGAGACCTTTGTTGCAACACGGTAAACAGTTACCTTGACATGCATTACTTTGAATTGTTTTATTTCACTTTCTGGGCAAGAGTAAAGTATAGTTTTCACTGCCTTATATAGTATGTGTATAGAGTCCTCAAAGACCAATGACATTCAAATACAATCCGACTGTAGAACAAAGCTTTAGGTTCAACTCCACCAATGTCTTCAGTGAATGTGGCTGTCGCCTTTCTGCCTATGTTCATAATGTGTGTGTATGTGTATTTGTTCACTTTTGTTAATACTTAAGACAAGGTTGGCATAGAAATAAATCATTAATAAATAGTTCATTCCATTTTCTTTGGCACAAGTTACTTGGCTCGGGGGGCCAAGCATGATTCACTACGGTTTCATCATCTTTTGGGGGACTACTTGATGAGCGGCGGCAATATTTAGTTTTTTTGACACTGAAAACATATTTTGTTGTCATTACTGTGCGATTTGGCTTCATGGCTAAGAATTATATATGATCTCCCTTGCTGTAATCCCACCATAACCCAGTCCTTTGTCCCTAAATAAGCTTGTTGTTGACCTTGCTTAAAACAAATAGCACATGTAGTTGGGCTCAGTTATAATAACTGGTGCTAAAAAAGGTCACAAAAAAAACAATGACCATGTATTTCAGTTTGTAAAAGATTCTATAGTGTTGTATGCTATTATAGTCCTATTACTGTCCACATTCCTAAATAAAGATTTTTATATGGGAGCTTTGTTGCAAACTGTATTTAAAAGTATATTCAGCGTTATTTATTACACACATCAGGTCTCAGTAAAAAAACTGTGTTGAACATTTAAATTCATTAATTGTTGATTTCCCCCCCCCTGCTTTCTGATGTACTCTGAAGCAGTATGTTCTCTCCAGTGTCTTGTCTTTTTCTGCAATAAACCATTTACCTCTGTGAAACCATACTGTACCTCTGTCTCAAGTTCACCACGTGAATACCACTCTAATCCAAACTACTAATCAGTTCCTTTACAATATTAAATGAATGAAAGATAAAAGAAAGAAGAAGAAGCAAAAAATAAATTATTATTACAGATATGACAAATCTGTTTAAATTTGTTAATTGGTTTGGGTTGTCTTTTAGACTGAAAATACAACTTAATATTAGATTTAGAGTAAAAACAATTCCCAGTTAAATCTGAAACTATAGCCCCTTTCACACATGCAATCTGAAATGTTCAGGAACATTTCCTTCATGGGGTCATGTGTGAATGAGAAAAGGGACTGATATTCTGGGAAATCTGTACCGCCAATTTCCCACCTGAAGACCTAGTAACATTTTCGGGAGAATGCCGGTATGGTTGCATTGTGAAGGAAAGCAGTAACATTGCCGAGACAAGCACACAAAGTGTTACATCCGTCTGACATAAGACTTTTTCACGTGGCGCAAGCAAATCAATCACAAGGTCACAACGCGTTTACGGTTGCCTTGTGGTTACGGTAACACACAAGCAATACATGTTTTTCGTTTGCAAACAAGCACATTTTTTTGTATGAATGTAAATACAATTTTAAGTTGGGAACATTGCGTCATCATTCCGCCTCGCTGGAACGATGTCTGTAAAAGGGACAGCCGGGATGGCGGAACAGGGATGTGACATTTTGTGGAGCTTGTCACCAGAGTCATGTATCTACAAGCACGGTATTATTTCATAAATGAAGGTTATAGTATAGCAGATGTGTCTATAAAAATAGAAGTCTGTGAGGCCGTCGGCGGCCGCTATGTGGTATCCACACATTATTGTCAGAGACGGACTGACAAGAATATTTAACATCACGACATGTAAACCATACACTGGGCCTGAAAGTCTTAATGCAACTAGAAGAAAATGGAGAAAGACAGGATGACAACAAATGAAAAGAGAAAAAAGGACAAAAACAACACAAAAAGGGATTGAAAAAAAAAAGTGCATTTGAAATGCTGTCCCCAGGACGGCCGCTTTTTACTGTTAATGGAGAAATAGAGTGCATGGAATATTTAATGGGCTTTATTTTTATTGTACAGCACTGAATAATTAACTGGGAAGCAGCGTGTCACATAGATTTATCTTTTAATTAAAATAACGTGCTTCACGCATATTTGAGTGGTAGTCCAAATAAATGCAATATCTGAATTTATGTTTTGTTTATCTTCCTGTTAATTATCTAGAGATTGTTCACTCTTCAGCCGTTGATATTCTCAATTTCTCCATCTCTCTGTATCTCCCCCACCCTCCTCTCTCTCTCTCTCCCCCTCTTCCTAGTAATAACCAGTCAGGTTTTATTAATTTATGGATAATCGTGGCAACATGAATAAGGTGAATGGTTTGAGACGAGCTCATTCTTATAAAGTGAGATGAATGTGGGGGTCCTGATGGCCGCCCGCAGATGACAGCAATAAAGGGAAGGGAGCGTTTCTGCTCTTGTCTCGGAGAATCACACTAATTTCCAGTATCTGTTTCCCATCAGTGCCGAGGCCAGGGGAAAGCGACCCTCGCCCGTGTGGATGTCACATTTGCATAATCTCGACGCACAGCACGCAGTAGCGAAGCAACGTCTCAAAAGCACAAACACACTGTTAAAATGACACTGACGGTTAGGATTTATTGACAAATGTGACACACCAGTCTAATATTGCTCTAATAATGTCATTGTGAAAAAGAAAGGCAAGAATTTAGCAGGATTTATGTGGAAATTTGTGCTTATAGGAAGATAAGTAGTACATTTTTCAGCATTAGGCCTGATGTGACATCTGTAGTATTTGTTTATGGCACATTAAAGAAAAATACATAAGTACATATATTAAAGGTACACCCATTTTTGTCAGGAATTACCCTTGTGGTTTAAACAAAAATATAAAAAAAAAAAAAATTGGCTGGCAATCCTCTCTACCCCCCCTCTCGTACAGCATGCCTAGGCTCACACCACTCTACCTCTCCCTCAAGAGCCTCATGCACCTTTTCAAACATAATCTGTGAGCTGGGCTGGAAATGTTCTTTAAAGAGCTAAACACAATCACTGTACTGTACCTTTAAGAAAATATAGATACAAGGAGATTCATATAAATAGAAGTGTTTGTGTAGATGTGCAAGTATTTCTATGTCGCATGTGCCACACAGGGGCACAACACAACCACACACAGACACACACTATCCTGCCAGCTAGCATCTCTTCTTAGATAAGACCATCAAAAGGCTGAGCGGTCCAGCAAATAGAATCATCTTCACCATGAATGGGGTTGATTCCAATCTAATGCACCGTGTGTGTGTGTGTGTGTGTGTGTGTTTATGTTTAGATCTTTGATTTGTGTCTGCATCTGTGTACATAGGAGTGCATCTTTGCCTGTGCTTCAGTCCAAGTGAACATCTGTTTGTTTCTGTGTGTGTGTGTGTGTGCGCGCGCACGTTTATAGGCTGAGGCGGGATGTGGAGCTGCGTCTGTCTGAATGGATGAGTGTCAGTCGGGCTCTGTTATCCCGCTCATGTCTCCATTACTGTCGTCTGAGGCGGGACTATCCTCCCGTCTGCTGTCACTCGGTTGTCTGAAACCCTCACACAAACACACACACAAACATGCGCGCGCGTATGCTTAAGCTAGCGCCTTTGCTAGCACGGCCAAAAACACAACACAGGCATCCCCGGCACACATGCTCACAAATCGCACAGGCAGAGCGAAGGCCATTGATGTACTGTAGACACATACACTCAGGCAGCGCACATAAGAATACACAACAGACAAAAACCATGCACAGACTCAATCCACACAAGAACCTAGCCCTGTTCCTTCTCCTTATCCTGCTCGTTACACCATTGTCTATTACCCGATCAAATATTTGAAATAAAGCATACAATCTCACACATCATCTGTGATCCCCCCCCCCCCCATGTTTAGTTCAACATGTCCGTTACACTCTCCCATGCCTGAAAGAGGGCAGCGCCGAGCACATGTTCCAGCTCGGAGTACATCGACGAGTCGGGTCTAACGAGCACCACACACCCTGCTATGTACAGTGTATGGCATATGGGGGGGGGGGGGGCAGACATGGGAGACGTAGGAGCTGAAGACGTGGCCATACATCTCCATCATGCACCATTACAGGCCACATCACTCATAATCACCGACAGAGACACTCTACCTCGCAGCCCGGGATCTGTGCCCGGGCAGAGGCTTTGAAAAGCTTCCTGTGGCGTTTCCGCTGTGCCGCGCAGGGGGCAGCTGGGGTCAGAGCGAGGTAACCCGAGTGTGTGAGAATGTGGGGGCGCTGGGGGGGGGTTGGACTGTAGGTATTTCTTCTCAGGGTGACTGTAGCATTTAGCACTGTGCTCTGAGATGGTTTTTTTCATAATCTTTGAGTTTCCCTCAGTGTGTTTGCTTCTGATGAACAATTTACGACGACAGGCAGTGGCGGGCAGGAATGACACCGCTGTGTGCATTCCCATTCCATACTTTGCATGCCTGAACTAAACTATGACCTGCAGGACAGCAGAACAGAGACCCCATAGACTCCAGCACGAGGTTAAAGAGACACTCCTCAATTTGTGTCCGGATTTACTCTTGTGGTTGAAACTCACTGATCCGTGTGGATGAACACTCACCATTGGGTCATTTAGACGCTATTAACCAAAGCGACTTACAGTTGGTACTAAGGAAAAGGTAGGGGGGCTTACACCGTTCTCTACCCCCCTTTACACCCACTGAACATTTGTGTTCCAAACATAAACCATGAGCTGGAGAGAGATACTAGAGTTCTGGGGGCCGCTGTGACACAATCGTGGAGAATACCTTTAATTTACTTTCCATCCTTTCTTACTCCCGGCTTTTATTCGTCCCTCATGTTTTTTCATCCTTTCGCCTCATTTTTTGCCCCCCCTCATAATCATTTGTTTACCTCCTACATCATTCTTCCTAGGTGGGCTGTGAAGAGTTAACACAGAGACGCTATGCACTCTGCATTGCCTCCAGATCTCCATTAAAAAGGCGCAGGCACCGCTCTCTATCACCGCTCAGACACCAGATGTTGCTTGCAACTCCACTCATTGCAGATGTAATGGGCCTGAATGCTGCAGTTTGTGACTTCACTGGCATCCATCCTGTGTACTGCACCACCGGAGAGAGCGAGGGAGGGACAGAAAGAAAAAAAAGAGAGAGAGAGAGAGAGAGAACTATAATTATCCTCCATTACATCAAACTCTTTATTTCCGCCGGCAGCTAAGCAGATTCTTGTAGAAAATGACAGCTATCAAAGAAAAGAAGGGCCTTCTATTTTACAGAGTGAGTTAAGACCCACTAGTGTGTGTGTGTGCGCGCGCACGGGTTTCATTTATACAAAGGAGATTCACTGAACAATGGATATGTGCATTGTGCCTCCACAACAGAAAAGCTTTTCATGTGTACCGTTAGCATCTACAGTATCTGATTGTACAATATGTATGTCTGTGTCAGCTACTGTCTTTAGGCCTGACACAGAGGTATATATGGATATACATACAAGAGACAGTATAATGAAGGACAAACTCGGCAAAGGGATGCCAGATACTGATAATGCAAAATAGCATAACTAATAGCATAACAAAATGCAGCAACTTCAGTGAACCCTAATGTTAGTTTTAAAAGCCGACCCTTAACACAAATGTATTTTCAATTTGGTATATATATATAAAATATGGAAACGTGATGTCTTGCAAACCCCATCCAAATACCAAAATACGAGAACCATACTCGTGTACCAAACATTGACATTCAGAGAAATTCACCCATTTGTGAGGTTAGGGAGTGTTGCCAAGCCTTAGCAACAAATGTCTGTGTACCCTGAGGTATTAGCTATCTGCTTGTCATGCGCAACTGGCCACAGCTGCCAACAAATAAATCTCTTCATCCTCGGTGCTGTTATTCCGCTTCACATTTGATCTCAGAAGATGCGGTCACAGACAATCAAAATCATAATTATGGATACAGTGCAACGGGGGGGACATTTTAAAAATGGTTCCGAGGTGAGCGGCGCTCATCTATTTATTTTTATAGGGGTCTCTGCGTAAGCAACAAACTTGATTTATTTCCCTGTGCTTTTAAGGGTGCAAGACCCAGACATTCAGAAATGAAGCGGAACGCTGCTACGAATTTCAAATGCACTTTTAATACATCCCCCTCATATTGACGTTTAGGTGGGAATCCGTCTTTTTTATATCTGTCATTTCTAGCCGCAGCCTGTAGTGTATTTGTGTGCGCGCGTGTGTGTGTGCGTGTCGGTGTGACAGTGTGTGCGTGTGTGTTTTAACATTTATTTCCCCTCATCGTCTGCTGAGCGAGAGGGTAAAGAGGGGAGTTGTGGGGTGGGAGGATGTAATGGTAATCTTTTTTTATTTTTTTTCGCGCCCAGGGTCTGAAGTGGCTGTTGCAGAGGACTTCTAGATTGATCTTAACACGTGCAAGTGCGCACACACACATACACACACACCCTGAAGAAGATATGCTATATGGATCATATCCCCCCCCCCCACCCCCCCTTACTTGCCCACCCTCCAAGCAGCCGTTTGATTAATGATCCAAATATGTGAATAAAACTATCAAAACAAGTCGTCAAACCTTGGGGTTCCAGGGACAACACAGCTTAGGGAGGAAACCGCATGAATAACGAGCAGAGAGCGATTTTCAGCAAACATTCATTTTTTTGGCCTTATTTTTTAATCCCGCCGCTAATGAACTTAATTAATTTGTGTAGCGTAACGCGGTTCGACAATTAGGGGCAGAGTGAGGGTGTTCGACAGCAGCAAACAAGAGACATGAACAAAACGAGAGGAAGAAGGGAAGATACAGTTTTTGTCATTTGGTCGTTTCACAAAGGGAATGTTGGAGGTATTTGTGAGCCTGCGAGTGTGCACGTGTGTGTGTGTGTGTGAGAGAGGTGTTTCTCCCTGTGCATGTGGCCTGGGACATGTGTTGAATCCACAGTGGCGGTGCTATCAGCTTTCTGTGACAGAGCAGGCCACTAATTGACATTTTCATTAACAGCAAATTTATGTCCCTATTTCTGTCTGCGATAATGACCATTTCCCTAGCAGGGCCACGGGCTCTGCTAATGGACATGAAATAAAAGGCGGAAACTTGTTTAATTACAGTGCGAGAAGGGGCCATATCTGCTCCGTCTCCTCAATGGCGTCAGAGAGAGGAGGAGGAGGAGGGGGGACGAAGGTTGGCAAATGTGTAGAAAGGAGGGTGTGCATAAGGTTTAAAATGTACGAGAGACAAACGTGCCTATAATGCAGACCAGAATGATCAGGAAATTCTGACAGTTGGAAGAGCTTTGGTAAATGCAACCTCTTGTTGGTTTGTTGATGCAACAACAGCCTTTAATATTGCAATGCTCACACCAGCATAACATAACATAGACTTTTAGAGATTTCCTAATAGAGAAAGTTGGATTGAAACAGTAAATTGCATATATGTTGAATGTATTCTTAAAGCATCCCCCAAAAAGCAAATTTTGCTGACTAGACGTCATGTAAGGACTTTGCTTGATTGACATATCGCTGATTCCGCCTTTAGCGGGACAATGATACCTTTTATTAGGATTGGTTAAATTGATGGTGCAGTTTGGTGACTTCAGCAAATTTCTTTTCTGGCAAACTGGTAAAAGCAACACATCGAAAGATAGTTCCAAAAGTGATTTTAGCGTAGCTGGTTCATAAACGCTCTGATTTTATACTGCAAACAGAAATTAGAATTTTCAGGGCATTACCCGTACACGCATATAAGGAGCTCTTGTTTTTTTTTCTCTTTTAATCTGTTTTGTACAGACTAGATGCAAATATGGCCATTGCTTCAACAGTTCCTTGTTTCCCTTTGCTAACTTCCGGTACATACACACACAACAGGGGTATGGCTAAGATAGCATCAGACCTGTACACCACAGATGCAGCAAATTTATGTATTTAGCAATATGAATGACTTCAGAATGTCAACCACATGTATTTATTGATAAGACGTTTGAGATCGGAAGAGCTGCAGGCGTACTTAGTTATACAGCAGTTTGTATGACTGGGGCCAAGCTATAATGAGAAACAATGCTGCCATACTATAAACTTTACCTGAGACAGCAGTGGGGTTACCGTCAGGTCCTGTAGGAAGCTAAGAAGTGAACCAGAGATTGTGAGCGTGTATAGGAGGTAGGGTCCTCTGTATGTAGAACTAAGTATGTTGAGAGGGATGACAGCTCTCGTCAAGACACATCCTAAGTCCTCTAAATATCTCAGCATGCTAAAATAATTACATATACTGTACAGAACACGTATGTTTTAAAGTGTATACATGTAGACTAACACATGCATGCATGCATACACACACACACACACACACACACACACACACACACCACAAGTATCCCTAAGCACACATAGACACACACACGGCGCTCTCGTAAAACAAGAGATCACCTTGAAATGCAGCGACGCGTCGAGGTGAGCCTTCGGCTGTTGTTACGGCGACGCACAGCTGATCAGCAGCCAGCCTGACAACTTCATTCACCGTGCACCTGCTTGCTGTCAATCACACACGCAGGAGAGGAGAGGAGTGTGTGTGTGTGTCTGTGTGTGTGTGTGTGTGTGTGTGTGTGTGTCCTGAGGCTATTGATGAAGCTGTCAGAGAGACGATGAGACCTGTCCATCACCGCTCCTTATCTCCCCCTGTTCCCCTCCTGGCTTCCTTCTCTCCCTCTCCCTCTCTCTCTCTCTCTCTCACTAAGTATCTATCTCGCCCGACCTTGATCAATCCATATTCAGCTCCACCTATTCATCATTCATTATACCTTTCTCCCAGCCTCCCCAGGACAGCTCCCACCCACCATTACTTATTTACCCTGTCTGGGATTTTGTTTCAGAGATACGTTATGCAACCTGCAATACCTGACACACTGGAATTAGTTGCAGAAGGTCTGCAGGCCTGAGGACTGACTAAAATGAGACCTGTAGACCTGATTGGCTCTCTCTGTTTTCTATGGGTCACACCTGCCGTGAAAGCATCCATGTGGAAGAATATGGTCATTGCTTCAACAGTTCCTTCCCTTTGCTAGCTGCTCATACAGTACATGCACACACCAGGGGAATGGCTAAGATGGCTTCAGACCTGTTCACCACAGATGCAGTAACAATGCATACTTCGGCACATGCTACCGGCATCTAGTCAAAAGAACCAATCAGAGAGAAGGTATCAGTTGTCCCATTAGGTAATTTAGCAGACCCTTTTATCCAAAGCAACTTACAATTACATGGTGCTATTACATGGAGCAGATAGGGGTTAAGCATCTTGCTCAAGGATGCTTACAGGTAGGCCACCTCTGGGGCTCGAACCCACCACCGTCCGGGTGGGAGTCCAACACCTAGACCACCAGACTATCTTTTTCCTTTCAAACTGATATAGCTTTTTGAAAATGATTCAGAAATGCACAGACACAGTACAGGAGCACCGCGTTTCAGCTGCTAGCTCCCCACGCTAGCACACTGGAACACACCCAGCCTGGCCTTACCAGCAGCGGGGACACTACAGGTCCCTGCGAGTGTGTGTGCGTGCTCCTCGCGGCTAACATCTGTCGCCTCCTGGACACGCCTGCTGCTGACGAACACAGGGCGCATTGCTCTCTGGGTGCCTGACCCCGCCTTGTTGAGCGCATCGGGGCCACAGGCTGCATGTCTGGTGACTAAATAACAATGCAGGGAACTACTTTTCCCGGGTATCGGGTGACGGATTACCGTCTAATTTCCGCTAAACACATTGCAGTTACTAGTCTGAGGAAAATTGTTACTTTTGTTACACTGAATTTCTGAAGGATTATGTCATAACTCATGCATAATTCACAACAGCTGCTTCTGTCTGCTATAAGCGGAAGAGTGCATATCAAAGAATATAAACAAAATCGGTTTAGCCAAACCGCAGGATCTGTCTTTAGGTTACTGGTGGAATATAATAAATAATAATAAATAAAGCAGTGATTTCTTATGGGTTCTTCAAACTTAAAGGTACAGTAGCGGTTAGTTAGTTATTTTCCACAGGCAGTAACGAGCACAGTAATCTCTTTACAATAGATAAAGTAATGAGTAATTGGCAAATGGATTATCATTTTTGAGTAATTTATTCCACACCACCGCTCTCATTGGCTATTGTGGGTTTCTGCTCGGGTTTCTGTCGCCGTTCCTTACACACTACAGGATATTAAATCGTAAACCCCACACAATACAGGATAATTTGGACAGATAATCAGTCCAGACCAGCCTCGAGTCGAGAACGCCCCCGCAATTGTCAGGAGGGGAGACTCGGACCCAAAATCTGGCCAAAAATCCTCTATTGTGGGGCCAGTAAAAGTTTCCACAACATCCTCCCTCACTTCCACGCTCCTTTCAATAACACTCTGTATTTTATCATTGTCATCTGGTTCCCCTTCAGTTCGCTTGAACACAGTGAAAACTTTAGGGACTGAATGGTAGGTTGCCTTGAAAATGTTCGCCTTGTTCTAGAACTTCCATTTGCTCCGTTCTGTCTTATTCCCAGATGTTTGTTTTTAGCATGCATGGTGACTTCAGTTGAACGACTTCATTAAGACAGCTAAATTGCATACTGCATGCTGTAAAACACGTTGCATCCAGTTAACAGATTTCCAAAAGGACAACCCAACTCAATTTCCATGTTGGTACTGATTGTTATTTATACATTTCATGATAATTTCAAACAATTCTGAGTGGTGATAAAGCCTTTAATGCTGTAGGGTTTACATTAATGTGGTATTGATCAATTACAATTAAGTCATTTAGCAGACGCTTTCATCCAAAGCGACCTATAATTACATGCTGCTATTACATGGAGCAGATAGGGGTTAGGCATCTTGCTCAAGGCTCAACTCTGGGGCTTGAACCCATGCCCTTATGGCTGGGGTTCCAATGCCTAGACCACTAGACTATCCTGCAACCCTGCCCCCTGATCATTATCTTCTAGGGTGATCTAAACATTACCGTCACAGAATATGTTGCAGCCTTTAGCAGTGGTAGGCCATATTTGTAGAGATCCTAATGTTTGCTCTGCATTACTATATCAAATGTAATGTATGACCTTAGCGAAGGTCAACTTTACACCTGTTCCTGTAAGCATAGTAGAATACACAAATTTAGAATTTACAACAATTTACAAATCTCCAGTATACAGGAATAGCTTTGCCTATCTTACCCATTAAGCGTTCAACACAGACCACTTGTTGCAAAGATGTGTGCTTGTTCAAATATCAAGAGGATTTATTAAAAGTCAATTAGTTGTTAAAGGGTGATTGAGTGAGATTAAAAGTTACTCTTTGATTTCAGACACAGCTTCCACTCTTAATATGCTATGCCCTTTCATCAGTAAGGCGGTAAAAAAAACGCTGCTTATGTTTTTTTGTTGTCGCTTAAAAAAAAATCTGTATTTGTCCGGTTTAAATGCTGTAGCTCATGCAAATTTAACGAGCCTTTTAGTTGCATCTTTTCAATGTGCATATCACAACCTAATGCATAATTGAAGATAGTACAAAATTAAAAAAAGTTAATTTCAGCTGATCTTCAGCCGATGGGAACAAGCTGGAGAGGCTATGAACTGTACAGTATACTGAAGTTCTTAGTGAGCAGGGAGGCTCAGGGAGTGGGGTCGTAGTAAAAGAAGAAGAAGAAGAAAAAAATTAAATAAATACAAAAAAAACAACAACATTTGACTGCACTCAAGCCCTTAACTCTTTCCAATTACCTTTATTGACCCTCTAAGACTCTACTTCTACACCTCTCTTGTCTTACTGGTACAGATGAATGCTTAAAGCTGCACAAGACAGATTCGCCATTAGATGGTTTCTCAAGCTGGCAGTAAACCAGGATAGTGTACCTGTATATACACATACACAGCTCAGAAAAAAAGTAAGACCATTAAAAAATATATATAGATATAATATAAATATTTAAAAAAATGTATATACATTTATAAAATCACATAAATAGTAAAACCAGAGAAAATTAGATCTGTGCAGTGGTCTCTTTCGGAGCTCACTCGCTGTCTCTCTCTCTCGAAAAAAAAATGGAGACCACTATTCTTGTAAATATAATAATATTACAATTAGGTCATTTTGCAGATGCTTTTATCCAAAGTGACTTACAATTACAAGGAGCAAGTAGGGGTTAGGCATCTTGCTCAAGAATGCTAACAGGTAGGCCACCTCTGGTGCTCGAACCCACGATCTTCCGGCTCGAAGTCCAACTCCTAGACCACTAGACTTTCCTGCCTTATAATATATTATATTATTACAGTAGATTTTTTATGTTACTTTTTATGTTACTTATGTCACTTTCGGTTACAATAAAAAAAAATATATATTATGGTCATTGAGACATAATTATTACGTTGAAAATTAACTTTTTCTTTGCTGCAACTGAAATAATATAAACATTTTGAAAAAGTATATATTCAAAAATATATGAAATTATATATCGATATAATTTTTTTAAAAATGGGCAGTAGTCTCCATTTTTTTCATATACATATATATATACACACATATATATATACACACATATATATATACACACATATACATATATATATACACACACATATATATACATATATACATATACACATATACATATACATATACATATATATACATATACATATATATATACACACATACATATATATATATATACAC
>JAOEHI010000018.1:9166322-9181750 GCA_025447815.1 Percopsis transmontana | reverse complement strand
CACATATATATACACACACACATATATATACAAACACATATATATACACACACACACATATATATACACACACACACACATATATATACAAACACATATATATACACACACACACATATATATACACACACACAAGATATATCGTCAGTTTGATAGGCAACATTCAAATCTGCATTTGCATGATGTCCTTTCTCGTTGTTCTTATATTAAAACACTGACATCTGCTCACCTACAACTCAAACCACTTTGTTTTCAGAATTAAAACAGAACACAAACAGGCTTTTGAAAAAGTGAAAGCTGAAGCTGTGCCCACAGCTGCTCTCCCGCGTCCATCTGTTGCCTTTAGATCACCGATGATGGGAGCTACACTTCTTCAGCGCACCCTTAATAAAAATACATCCGTTATATCTGGATAACAGGAACAGTAGATATTCCATTGCCTTTATTGGAAACGAGGTTGAAAACTAGCCAAACATTACTGATAGCCAATCAGACATCAGCATTACAATAGAGTTGACTTTACGCTGCATCGTCATTCCAAAATGAAGACGGGTATATCTCTTTCAGCCGGGTACGCAACAACTGTCTATGCATCCTGTATTGTGGGCAGATCGGGTACATGTGCGTTACTACCAGATAACGGGAAGCTAGGACATGAGGAACAGCCTGTGCTTTATGTTACTGCTACATTCTCTCATTTGAATTGTGGGATAGTCTGGTGGTCTAGGTGTTGGACTCCCAGCCGCAAGGTCGTGGGTTTGAGTCCCAGAGTTGGCCTACCTATAAGCATCCTTGAGCCTTGAGCAAGATGCCTAACCCCTACCTGCTCCATGTAATAGCATAATGTCATTGAAAGTCGCTTTGGATAAAAGTGTCTGCTAAATGACCTAAATGTAATTGTAATTGAATTGCTTCATCATACCTATTGTAAGCAAAAACAGCCCCCCTCAGAAGCCCCAATATGGACCCTTTGGTGTCATAGGTGTGTGTGGGGGTGTGGAGGTGGTTTAGCCCTGTCCGTGTGTGTGTGTGGAGGTGTGGTTCACAAGGCCCCCCTCACCTGTCTCCCTTTTTAAGCAGTATCCACAGCTTCGGGGAGAGGCCAGGAGACGTGGAAACTGGCAGATTAAGAGCAGGCAGCGTCAATAATTTACCAGGCCGTGTTTAAGTCCTGTCTGTGATTGCTATGTACCAGGCAGTGTATAAGTCCTGTGTGTGATTGCTATGTACCAGGCAGTGT
Organism: Percopsis transmontana; assembly: GCA_025447815.1. Taxonomy (NCBI): domain Eukaryota; kingdom Metazoa; phylum Chordata; class Actinopteri; order Percopsiformes; family Percopsidae; genus Percopsis; species Percopsis transmontana. Next base: position 9,180,510 of record JAOEHI010000018.1, on the reverse strand, counting down.
AAGTCCTGTGTGTGATTGCTATGTACCAGGCAGTGTAAGTCCTGTGTGTGATTGCTACGTACCAGGCAGTGTAAGTCCTGTGTGGTTCCTGTCTTGGGAAATAAAGCCGTGCAGGGCACGGATAAACAACAAATACCGTGTGGACAGTCGTGTTTGTGTGTGTGTGTGTGTGTGTGCCACAGTGTCATTGTAGGAAAAACACAGATGTCGCTCATAACATTAATTCTAGGTCCATTTTATTTAAGACAATGGAAGGGAATTAATAGGCCCTATGCACCTCCAAGAGTGGAAACAGTATCAGCGGGGCACGATAATTATAATTAGGTAATTTAGCAGTTTATTTAGCAGTTTATCCAGAGTGACTGACTTACAGTAAGTACACTTACAAGTATTAAATGAGCAGGTAGGGGTTAGGCATCTGGCTGAAAGACACCTAGGGTAGGATGATGACATGTTGTCATCATCAAGCCTACTGGATAATGCCCAGCCACACATTACATACAGTCGCCTACCTGCTGGGATACAGAACTCTCCTGTGGATGTTGGTGAAACAATCCCCTATAGATCCTTCACTGTGAAGATCCTACTGGGGATGGAAATGTAATCTGTGAGATATCACTTTTTCTGGTCTCACCTGACACCTTTTATATATTTAGGATGTCATCTTTTCTTTATATGGCCCAGGAAAGGATTTCTATTTGTCTGGAGAAAAATCGCAAATGTCAAAACGGTTCTGAATAACGTTAGATTGTGGCACTGGTGTGAAAGGTTTCAGAAACAAACAAAACACACTTTGCGCAACTCATTTGGATGAAGGAAAAACGTCTGGTGTGAAAGGCCTTTAGGGTTAAATTTAATGGGGCGCTGTTCATTCACTGCTTGAAATGTGGGCTTGTAAAACCCTTTGAGGTTGGAACTCTGAGAGCTGTGCAGATAAACCTCTCTCTCTCTCTCTCTCTCTCTCGAGGGGCGAGCAGAGAATGCTCCTTTGCCTCCGACATCACTTTTATTATCAGCGTCAATCAGGGGTCCTTGAGAAGCACGTAGCACCTTCCCACGACCATCACTCATCGACTCAGCCCTCCACAATGGAGGAGTGGCTGAGACGATGTGGTGAAATACAGCTGTGAGCCCAAGGAAGATGGACCGAGGGTGAGCGCAAAGAAAAGCAGGCGTAGGGGACGAAGGCACCGAAAAATGAGGGTGGGATTGGTAAGGAGGAATAAAACAGAGGTGGGTTTAGCCAGGGGCGGGGTGTATTATCCTAATAGAGAGAAAGACTGTCATTGTAGTTTTATGTATAAAGCCTACAACCCTTTTCTGACCTACTTGTGGTCCATTCGTTTGTCATTGAGGCGCTGTTGAAGTGAAGGAAATCTAGTGGAAGGGGAACTTGCAAAATCTAGATTACTTTCGTATTTTGTTTTAATTGTTATTGTAAGGAAACAAATTGGTTTATTTAATTTGGAACTTTAACACTAAATATGAAACCTCAAATTGACAAGATTTGAACAAGGACAAAATCATGGATGGCAGGATAGTCTAGTGGTCTAGATGTTGGTCTTACAGCCAGAAGGTCATGGGTTCGAGCTACCTGTAATCATCCTTCAGCAAGATGCTTAACCCCTGTCTGCTCCATGTAATAGTACCATGTAATAGCACCATGTAATTGCAAGTCGCTTTGGATAAAAGTGTCTGGTAAATGATCTAATTGTAATTGCAGACAAAAGAGGCAAAAAACAGGCAAAAAGTTACTTTACTAGAGGTTGTCTCTCTTTGTTCCCCGTGGGTAAATGTAGGAAACACAAAAGGGGGCAGCTGAATGTATAGGCCCATTAATCCTGAAGTAAACACTCGTGTTTCACATGAAAAATCTGCATGCCATCTGACATTGTATTGCTTGGTGCTGAACAACAAAAACCTGTGCTTGCATGAAATCAGGCACCGATTTATCCAAGACCTGTCTGCGTATCAAAGAAAGATTTCTGAAAGTTTCTGGTAAATCCTGCCTCTACAATTTCATTGGTTTTCTAACTGACATTGACGAGCACTCTTCCACAGTGGGCAACCTGATGAAAATTTCAGACAATGATACCTTGCCGCTGTAGAATGGAATAATTAAGTCCTTCAGTTGTGGGGGGGATTCCTTAATGTATCCTGTGGTTACAGGCCTGGGTTTAGTTGGAGATGGGGAGGGTCAACTGGGAATGAATGAAGGACCTATGTGTACGTTTAAAGCACTACCGTTAAGATCTCGGCCACAAGGACCGACCCAATAAAACAGCTGTACCACACAGGTAAGTTTGGTGTATATATCCAAAATGAAGCAGGGATCAACGAAGAATAGGCCAATCGTTGCCAAGCGATTGCAACAGCACCCTCTTCCTCCCCGTGTCATGGCGGGTCAACGCTAACGCTAATCCGATCCTGATAGGGAGGTTGTCATGTCACCTGGGACAGACGGCTTATTGTCACTGCCCCCCCCCCCCCCTACCCACCCCCCCTCTGTCTGATTGCCTCATCACTCCATGGTGTTGTGACTCCCAGCTGACGGCCAGACAAGCCTCAGCCTCCCCGCCGGCCGGATAATCAACACCCTGTCAGCAATGTCAATATCCTCCCTCGCTGGCTGGGACTGGATATGGACCCACATGCACAGTCATGCCCACTCAGCTGCTTATAGCCACATTTTGTAACCACGTGGGAAGCCCCGGAGGAGGCCCGTCTGTCCTCCTGGTGCTTTGGAGATGAACCAGTGCTTGTGTTACGTGCGGTGTTGTGAATAGAGCTGGTAGGATGAGCTATCCCGTGAGCCTTTAACAAGACGGCAAGACCGACCCGTCTTAAAAGGCAGTGGATGAACCAGGCTATTTTGACGCTCCGCTAACTCTTAGATGTTTGACGTTTGTGGGCAGCACTGCATGGAACTAATTCGCAGACACGGTCATCGCGGAGTGTGAGGTTCATACATTACATTAGTGTTTTGATAAAAGCACAGACTTAATGCCACCAGTGTACGGCGTTACTGTAGTCTACCAGAGCCAGTGTTCCACAACAAACACTTTCCTTTGAGAGCCTTAGTTGGTGAAATGGCTGCTGGATATAAACTTAACGCCACACTTACAGCTTCATACCTACAGACACCGTCCAATGGCCGCTATTCTAATTCAGGCCCATGCTTCCACTACAGCAGTTGGTCAATGCAGCTCAAGTCCATTCACGCTCCACCTTCCCATGTGATTTGTCCGAGCAGCTGAAGAATACCAGAATCCACCAAACGTCAGTACTACCATGAGTATACAGTATACTGTCACTTTGCCTCAGTGGTGTGGTGACAAGTCATTGTTATTAGGATGGATAGTTGTTTTGCACCCAATGTAGTATTGCACCCTTGTGTTAATCCTCTCTTTAGGGAAAAGGTGAGCTGTACACTGGCACACAGAGCATTGTTTACAATTAGGTCATTTAGCAGATGCTTTTATCCAAAGTTACTTACAATTACAAGAAGCAGAGAGGGGTTAGGCATCTTGCCCAAGGCTCAAGGATACGACCCACGACCTTCCGGCTGGTAGTCCAACACCTTAACCACTAGACTATCCTGACCCCTGTTTAGTGTTAACACGTTAGAGGTTGGAGGTGAATGCAGCTGATGGTCGGCGGTACTTTGGTTTGGACAGTCAGACTTTTGTTAATTATTATTTCAGTTTCAGTATTTCAGTTAGAGGTCTATTCTGTTCAGGCAGCTGGTTCATTTCTGTGGCACCACTCTCAGACCTTTCTCCCTATTCCCTATTGTGTCTTCTCGTAATAACACATAAGTGTCTATTTCTACACTCATTTACCAATTACCAATGAAAGTTTCTGTAACTCTGCATTAGACCACCATATTCAAATGCTTACGTATGGGGACGTTTGGCTTTACTTGTTCGACATTTAATTTCCCCTATATATATATATTTATTCATACACAGAGGATGGCAGACAGACATACTGTAGGATACATCCAACTGATTAGACATTTTACTTTGGGGAATGAACACCACAATGCAGAATGTGCTTGCAATGTAGCAAATGAGGTGTTAACCTATATGTATTGTATAGAAGCAGGATCTAATATGTCTGTATAAGAGATAAATACTGTGTGTGGTGTAATTACATCTACCCAGAAGGCTTCAGACTTGACAGAAATCATGATGCTCTGTGTAAAAATGGAATAGAAAACAGAAGGGAAAGTGATAAGACCTGACAGCTGTTTCAGCTCTTAAAACTCTGAACTGAAATGTTTGATTAGATTTTGGTCACAAACAATCACGGCAGGTGGAAGAGACGGAGAAAATGAGGTGCAAGTCAAAATTGTCCTGAATTACACTAACTGACAACCGCCATAAAAACAATTTGCACAGGCTCAGAAATCCTCTAATGTAATGATTTTATTCCGACCATTTTACCTAATTTTACTATGGACGATAATTTTTATTTATTTATATATTTGTATCCAATTAAGTCATTTCATTACCTTTAATAACGGTTTTACAATGACAATCAAATGCAAAGACTTTTTGATCGAGAATAAACCCAAATGCTATTCATGTCAGTTTAAACAATGAAAGCTCATTCACTTCAGCCTTTTGAACTCGTGAGCCTTTACACAGTATCTTCTCTCGAAACAGGACGTTCGAGTGGAGAAAATGCAGGTCCCCATAACACACGGCATGGGGGCTGTACTTCAGTTCGAACACAACGGCCACTTTAGCCAGAAAGCACTTCCTCTCAACAACCACAACAACAACACCACCACAAACTAGGGGAGCAAAACACAGCAAAAGAGTTATTCTGCTCAGGTATTATGTATGTATTGTATACAATAAATACCCTGCCCCAAGCAGGAGGGTTTAAAATATATAATACCTCTTTATACCTCTTTTTTAGTAGGGTTGTGTTGATGTGCAGTTACGCATAATGATTTATGGCAACACTTGTATTTATGGATTTATCCCTGCAATCCTGTGTTTTCTGTTCCTTATGTGTATGTTTGCATGCTGCCGTCGGTGTGCCATCTTATTAAGGAGGTAAACAGCCCAGGCCCAATGCTCCAGCTGGCCCCTAGTGAATCCTCCCAGGGTGCTGATTTCCAGGCAGTTTCGCCTCTTCCCCTGATCCAGCCATGACAGACAGCTAGCCTCCATCAGGACGCTCTCCTGGCGCCCGGCCGTGGCCCAGGAACAGTGGCCCTATGGGCGGCCCCTGGGCCTCCCTCAACAATCCAAGCTTTCATCTTGAAGCCTTGCCACCTCTGTCAGTGATCTACATGCATTTTGCTCTCTCTCTCTCTCTCTCTCTCTGTCGCCCACACAAACACACGCCCTCAGCCGCACCGTGGGGGACAGAGACAGAGCAATGACAGTTATATTTAAACGTTCTCCTGTCTTCCAATGTGTGAGACACCAGCCCTGGTGATTCCATGGGGACGTAACCTTTAGAAACTCCAGTCTTGACAAAAGGGCTCAGTGCCAGGGCAATCTACAAGCCCCCTACAACAACTTTAACCCAAAGGCACACATTTTTGCTGTGTGATATTCTATTAACCCAAAAAGGATGAGTGTTTTTTTTTCTACTCGCTTTTACAGGGAAGGTCAGAGAGCAGAACAGCTCCCCCTAGAGGATACATTTATATTGCTGCTCAAGAATACTTCCGAAAGACTTCTTTTAAATACTGAAACCTGTGGCAGCTCTCAGTAAAAAAACAACTAGTGTGGCTATTATCTTGTGTCCCATACGATAACCTAACCATAAATTGTATCCTAAATGTCTTCATACAATGATACCTAGCTGCTGTAGAATGGAATAATTAAATCCTTCAGTTGTGAGGGGGGAGGTGGGGGGGTCCTTAATGTATCATGTGGTTACAAGCCTGGGTTTAGCCTGTGTTCTGGAGTAGTGCATTTAACATGGAGAAACGGCAGAGATGGCATTTGTTCATAGCTGGGGCAATTATCTGGGGCAGTATACCAGGCTAAGCTACACCACCAGCGGAATGCTGAGGTCGCTTCGAGGGCACGTCTTAACACTGCTGAACTGCTTTGGACTTTGTGAAGAAGACGCGCTGCCTTCAGACGAGGTCGACTCATGTTCTCACACACACACACACACACACACACAGGACCGAGACCACCTCCTCTCAGGGGTCTCCCCGTCCGGTGGTTCTGGTCCGCACCTGCCCGAACGTATCGCAACTAAGGGGGAAAAACAAACCAGAGTCCGATTTAACCGGACTAAAACGTGCTGGTGTGAAAACGCCCTTAAACTCTGCTGCCTTCCCTTATACGTCTATAATATCTTAGACTTTTTAATAAAACATTTTTACATTCATGTTCTGTCGGTAAGACTGGAATTATAAACAAAAAAAAAACATAGCTGTTAAAAGAAGTTGTTACATGTCAGTTTCGCAGAAAGAAGAAAAGCAGCACACAGACATGCCAGGGATGTGGACATACGGAGGGGACATTTTTTTGGGCGCGTTTTTAAACATCATCACCGTCCTCATCATCCATGTCAGACCCGTCCAATGGGGACCGGCGGTGCAACGGCAAGACGACGCCTCCGCTCCGCAGAGAGAACACCACCGGGGACTCGTCTCTCGGCTGCGTTCCCCTCCTCCTCCTCCTCCTCCCCCTCCTCCCCCTCGGTGTAATAAACACCATCGCTCACACACTGTACGTTGCATCACAATAATTATGAGCACTTCGCTTTTAAAGCGACGCTCGTCCCCTGGCTTCTGTTTATCAAGTCATCCTGGATCCTTTGGGGTTCGGTGCGGCGAAGCCCCAGCTCAATTATCTCAAAATATTATGTATATGCATGTTTATTCTCCTCTGTTTGGAATGATGGACTGTTAATGCCGTGTTTTTTTTAATATGCCAACCACCCCCCTGTCAACCAAGCTGGGATTGAGAGGCTACCAATTACCCAGCGTCAGACAGTGAGAGATGATTATCTAGGTGAGGGACTTGGTTCCTCCTCCACAGTGAGAGGAAGTGGCGTATTGATTGGCCATCGGGGACCTAATAACGCAAGGTTATCTACATGTAGCACGAGACAGGCTTCCCACCTAACGCCGTGGTCCTATCTCGATTTAGTATGTCCTTAGGAGAGAGAGAGAGGACAGAGGAGGAAGTGGCGGCGCACCTCCGACAGCCTAACAAAGGTCACTCTATCGTGAAAAATATCTACGGGGGGGGGGGGGATGTGTTGGTGCAGGGCTGCTGCACGCTACGCTGTCACCGCTCTGTTTTACAATCTCATCAGACGATTCCCCGCGTCTTGTATTGATCCCCGGGACTGTGGTCTTAAACATTTATATTATTTTTGCATTGACGTATCCATAACGCCGGCGTCATTGTTGAAGCCTGAAACGTAGTCTCAATTCTGCCCCGTAAACTGTAGTAAATAATTTGCTAAGGGAAACAAAATACCCTTAAATACCAAAAGAGGGGCCCCTTGCCCGGGGAATAAGTAGCAATTCGCGGCCTTCATAAGAACATAAGCGTTTTTATTTAAAACGTGCCGGTCACTGTCACGTCACGGACGTGCCCAACGGTACATACATCACGTGCACAACGTCAGGGATGTGCACGTAAGGCTTGTCTTGGAAGCGGGATCTGTTGTCTAAACATAAATCACTATGGCAAGAGAGAGCGACCGTGGCCCCGCGTAACAGTAAAACCTATAGAGAGGTCGTCCCCTGAGAAATCATCTCTCTGTCCCTCTCTCTCTCTCCCTCTCTCTCTCTCCCACTCTCCCTCTCTCTCCATGACTGGAAAAATGACATGGCTAATGTGAAAACATCTACTTACTAGAATAGACAGCTAACCAGGCATACACAAAACGAGTGGCTAGCTTGCGCTGTGCTGCGATGATTGCCGGGTAATCCAGCCCGGGTGGAGCAGCTTAATCTTATGGAGAGGATATTAGCAGCCTGTACCGAAATGGCCCGTGGTTTCTCGGGCTAAAGACGGAGGTCCCTGGAATAAAAGATTACCCGAGTAAAGTTCAAGGTGCGGGCGGGAAAATACTCAGGGGAGGCCTGGTGCGCTGCGGGCCTCCCAGATTACATTTCAGTCCCAGGCTCGCAGTCAGAAGCCCACCAGACGGAACAGGAAATTGTGTCGCTGTCAGGGAAAACGCACTGGGAGAAATGTAAATGGTCTTCTCGGTAACAGACGCACCAAATGCAACCCCGAGCGGCGTCCCCTGGGTTCCGCCTGTCCACAGTGTCCGTCTTGTGTCAAATAGCTGGCTTTAATACTGCAAAGAGATGGGGGTGGGGAGTGAACTTTGGCTACAGTATGCGTTTCCTAGACTGTACTATGGTAACATGAGGCATGCTAATGTATTATCAAGCGGGCTATGCAAGGAGAAACAGTTGTCGTTTGTAGAAAAACAAGTGATTAGCTTTGCTAGAGTTGCACAGTTTATCGCTTTATTTATTCAAAAAAGTTACCTAACTAAAGGTTGTATAGACTATATTATCATATACTATCATGTACTTAGTTATGGTACATTACAACAACAGAACAACAGTTCTGTGGACATACCAGTTTAAGGATAAGTGCTCGCTGAAAGTTTTTGATTTGATAAATTGATAAATTTGATAAATTGATAAATATATAATAAATAATATAATAATTGACAATTCCATTTCACTAATATCACCGGAGACAAAAAACCGAAACAATACAGAGGTGTCTAGTTAGCAAACTATAAGAAACAGTGTGTCACAAACAGCCATCACCTGAGCACCATTTTTTGGTAGCAAAGCTGAAAAACTACTAGTCTGGCAAAGACTCACACCAGTAGCCCTCTGTGCTTCATTGCTGGTGCTTTTAGAGAATAAGCCCTATAAGTCACTTTAATGAGTCACTCTCCCCCTGTTTTTAATTAAATTAAGTTAAATTAAATTAAGAGTTTTTTAAAAAAAAGAAAAGAGGTTTAGATCAACCTATAGCCTGTATGTTTAAATTTGATTAGGATGAACATTGCAACTCAAACTTTTCAGAACATGTTCAGAACTAGGCTTCTGGGCTAGAGAAGACATTGTTTTTGCTAAATTATAAGTGTTAGATAAATGAGTTAGAAACTTAATGAGCTACTGTCAATCAAGTAAAAAACGAAAAAAAACATTTAGTCTCGGGAGGTTTTGTGCAATAAAAAAAAATAGTAAGAGAGAGAGAGAGAGAGAGAGAAAATAGTCCTCTGCAGCCAAAATCGGACATGCAAGCTTTATCGGAAATCAGGTGTTAGGAGCGGAACTCCATCCAAAACAGAGAAAGAGACAGAGAGAGGGACAGAAGAAAGAGAGGGGAGCGATTTATCAATGCAAAGTTAATAACATCCATTTGAATCTAACTAAAAATCAATATTTCATTACCAAATTGTTAGTGGGAATGAAGAAGGATTGGGGAAGCCAAGGTGGCGAAGAGGCGTTGGAGAGTTCGATGGGAAAGACGGAATGATTCATGGGACCATCAGCCCGGGGGTTGGGGGGTGGAGAGAGAGGGCTAAAGAGGCGGCCACTGTGCAAACTTGAAGGGCTGGCTCACCAATGACCTTGTTGACAAGGGGGGAAATATATATATGAAAATGAAAGCAACTGTCAAGTTGCTAAAGGCCAGAATCAGCTTATTAATCACGGCAAGAGAGCAGACCTAAAGTGTCTGGGTGGGGATGTGTGTGTCTCTGTAATGTGATTGTGTGTGTACCGTAAATATCTATAGTACACTTTATATAAAGCGCAGTTCAACAGCCACTGTAGATTGTAAGAAGCAGTTTGTAAAAGCAAAGCAAAATACACGTGCATGTGTGCATGCGTTTCCTGTGACACATGTATGTTTTGACGTCAACTAATAGGCCAAACTCTGCATAGCACACAAATTGTTGTCATATTTCATCTGCCCCAGTGTCATGGTAGAGTCATGTGTTTACTCCAGCGACAACATATTTAATGTTAGCTGAACCGGTTTTCTTTCTTTCAGGCAAGGTCATTTTCAGTGTCTAACCAATGGTCATACAAGCAGTTTTCCCAATTGCGACCCAAATCCTCACCCTAACCTTGACCAAAGTTGTTGCTCTCGGCTGTAATTAAAGCACAAACAATTTGATCCCAAATTTAGACTTGACTTTTAAAGTAAAGGACACTAGGCTTTGCGTGTTGTGCAGTTGTTTCAGCTCTTAAAATACTAAGCACTTTACAGTTAGCAATTATTTACTGTTTGAAGATTGAATAACTTGAAGTGTGAACTTTGATTATTGTAATTACTAACTGTTGTTATCTGCTTGCAAAAACTGGTGGTTAACCAGTTCAACTGTTAATTGTAAGTCGCTTTGGATAAAATGCTGTAAATGTAAAATATAAATGTTTCATTACAACTCTACCTTACGCCACAGCAGAAATGTGGATTATGTACCCCTTGTGTAAAGTAGAACATATGAATGATTATATAATGTATGATTATATGAAGCTTGTTGGAATTACTCCTACCGAAAACCCATCAAACCTGACAGCAGTCGTGACATTCTGCATGAAAATAGAATAGAGAACACAGGGAAAAATGATTAGTGCCGACAGCTATTTCAGCTACAAACTAATTGACAATTTCCATATGACAATGTTTATAGGCTGGAAAGATCAGGGAAGTGCTGATTGTCATCAAACCAAGCTTTCATTGTTTTGTTCAACTATTTATCGATGATAAAATATGTGATTCTTGTGGTTTCCATCAAACTGGCCTAATTGGATTTAAATTTAACATTAGCGTTTAACATTTGTCTGGCTGCTGCGTTGTCTTTAGTTACATGTCTAGCAGACTATGTGAACAAAGCTAAGTCACACAAACAGGCGGTAACACAATTGCCCAATTAGATGACCCAGACACGTAATAAGTTTGTTGGGGTTGATCTGGCTTCTTGTCCTCACACCCTCTCCCTCTGCGTTTCACAAGCGCTCCAGATTGCGTGCGCATCAGGTGACAATTAACACATAACAACATAAATTGTCTGCCGTCGCATCCAGTTAACTTCATTCCGACGTCTTCCCACCGACAAAGCCTTGGATTTCAAATATAAAAGAAATTTAAACACTTTTTTTTTTTAAATGCCAAAAAATAAAAAATAAACACAGGTTGCAGTGCATTACACCCCTGTGCCCCCCCCCCCCTCCCCCCTATTCACTTTGACTGTGATAAACTATCTGTGGACCCCATCTGTTGAATTGTGGGAAAACAACTTTATTTTTGTTGTTTTTTCCCGCCACTTTCCGGAGACACTTTTCTTCACCCCACTTGCCACGCCACATTTCAAACAATCAAAAAATGGCACATGCTCTCTAAATAATTCAGTGGCTGCTAACATTAAACAACTGTTAACACGCTAGAATAATTAGTTATGCTTGCTTGACATGTTTGCATCGTTAATAATTAATGCGTTTGTCTTAATTAACAACAGTATTTCAGCCTTGTTACTCTTTTTTGCTCGAAAATAAAGAAAGAAAAAAAAGGCAATTATGCTATAAATATTAATTAGATGCCCTTATTAAAAAGCCAGATAATGGCCCATGGGGAAAACCCCGACATTTTTTTTTTTTGCAAAGTGTAGCAAAATATCCATATTCTTTTTGTGTTTCTCTCTCGACATGGACAGGTAAGCAAGCTACAATATCAAGCGAAGAGTTTTTGCCTTCTTATGATCGTGAAGTTGAGTAACTAAAACATCTACACTGTCGATGGACTCTGTTGATTAATGCAGTAATGCTATGCTATGTTATTTTAATTATATATATATGCAAGCACATAAATCACAGATCGGACTTTTTGTGCTTTTGAGGCCAGACTCTCTCATTCGCGACATGTTGACTGGGAAACAAGAGAGACACCAGGAGGGTGAACGTTTCCATGCACATATTCCATTTGCAATATGGTCCCACAGTAAGGCCTTTAGAGTGAATGCAATATGAATTAACGCAGAATGCAGAGAGTTAAGAGCATTTCTACAGTGTAGTACAGTATGTGTGTCTGTATTGGGACTACACTGCATGCAAATAGGAATACTGGCCCATATCAGTACGAATATTGTTTTTCAGAATGCAGGCAAAAACGTGAACACACATAGCCTCCGGTCCTGTAATGAGACCAGAGTTATATCTCCCGCTACTTCTGACACAGGGCGGGGCGACCACATAATTGGGCCACCTACAGTACGTCCCAGGAGCTGGCAAGCCGTTTGTCATCGTCAGCATTCTGTAACGGATGAAGCTTTACAAACCTCATTTCAAACTCAACCAAGACTTAAAAAAACTACAGGGGAAAAAGAAAAAAATGAAGCATCTCATTATTCCTTCTCTTAAGACAGACGGGTATTGCAAGGGTGGTAATGAGACGGTGTCTTATTTAAATTTTCATGGGTGGTGTCCCCCGTTCCCGATGAACGGGGCGTTATGCGTGAGAACGCTCAGCCGTTCGGAGACGAGCCAAAAATGCAGCTGTCAATGAGGGGGGGAGACAGGCGACAGGCATGACTCCGAGCGTGCTGGGTGACTTTGGGAAGACTTTGACAGCCGCCCAGGAAGGAGAGTTATTTTCCCTCCGTTTTCTTCACGAGCCGCCGCATGATTAAAAGCCAAATGAGTGACACTGCTCGACACCCCAAATCAGCCCACTGCATTAATATTTCACACAGATGGCAGCTGTGTATCAAAACAACATGCAGCCGCGGACAAGAGGTGGGGAGAAGTGAATGCGATCCACCGTCGATGAGCCGATATTCTCCATATAGGAATATACAAACTAGTCCACTTTCGGGGGACGTATTTATTCTGACTCGCGCTTAGACTACATTGTTTAGGCTTAGAATACAGTTGATCAGCAGCTGGGTTCACAACAGTAGGTTGGATCCAGTCAATGTGGAGGTCATGAATTAACTTCATCTCTCTTATCTGGACATTGCGGGGGAGAGGGGTAATAGTCATGGAACACATCAGTTAACAGTGGCTGAGGGACAGCCTCAATTGGAAATGTCCATATTAGGCAATATGCAAATGCGGTTGATGGGGGGTGTAAATTGTGGGAACGTGACAGCAAAACATATCTCCGCGGCGATGATTAAAACGTGGACGTTAAAAAAAAAAGCGCAGAGAGGGAGGGGGCTGGGTTTGTGCAGCGTAGGGATCGTAATGAGGGGTGTTGGAGGCAGAGATAACCATCGACTGAACCGGCGGCCCACAGTCGATGGCAAAACAAGCACATCTCTCCACTGTCAGGGTCCCCACCGCCGTCGATAGCTGTCACTCTGTAACTGTCTGCCCGAGTGCCTGCTGCATTAGTGCCTTCAAACGGATGGCGGATTCCACCAGCCGCTGACCTTACCGATGGGGACTGCCCTTCCCGGCCCCCAACACACACACACACACACACACACACAACTAGATATAATTATCAGGACTTGCGGTGCAGACGGATATTGCACTAAAAAGGTTACATGCATTCTGTGGTTAAAGGTGGGAACAGCGAAATAAATAAGCTGGAAGGTAAATAATAAATAAATGCCATTTGCAGCTAGGGGTGCTCGTGTGTGTTTGTGTGTGTGTGTGTGTGTGTGTGTGTGTGCATTTGTCCAAGTATGTGTTTGCACGGGTTGCTTCAACTGTAACATTTAGCCATTTTCTCACACACACACGCACGCGCGCACGCACAACTATTTCCATGTGACGGGGGTTGCGATTGTCGGAAATGTCACAAAAGCTGATTTATAGTCTGTCATCTGAGTACATTATTTGAGCTTGACAATATTAATCATTTTTACCCTGGCCTTCATGGATTATTGAAATATAAAAATAAGTGGTAGAACCGGGCCCCAGGGCGGTATCAAAATGTCAGGTTTGTACTTACAGCCCTCTGCTGCTAGACAGGGTCAAGGGCTTCAATTATTTGTGTGCGTCGATTCAGGAGCTACATGAAAGGTTATGTCACCCACTGGCTGTTTACGCCACAACACTGCAGTGGAACAGATTCCCGCCTGAACAGAGAATCGCACTGAAATGGAACTGATGCAGTGAGGGAGGGGGTGGTGGGCGGGGGTGCATGGTGGCCAGTAGGGGGGATAGGAGCAGTGCTAGGGTGGTTAGCAGGCCAGAGGCGAT
>JAOEHI010000018.1:9148888-9159370 GCA_025447815.1 Percopsis transmontana | reverse complement strand
CCCCCCCCCCCCCCCCCCCCCCCCCCCCCCCCCCCCCCCCCCCCCCCCCCCCCCCCCCCCCCCCCCCCCCCCAATTGATGCTTCCGCAATTTTGATATAGTCAGGTTGACTAAAAAAAAAATTATTGATTTTTCATATTTTTTTTGGCCAGAAAAAAAGTCAATGTAATCTTAGTGGGAGTGAATTAATGCTATGGTCCAATTGTCTATTTACATCAACTACATTCTGTTCTGTCAGTTTCACGTTAATAAAACAACGTTGACAGACGCAGATGAAACTGTACAATTACAATTCGGCAGATGCTTTTATCCAAAGCGACTTACAATTACATGGCGCTATTACATGGAGCAGATAGGGGTTGGGCATCTTGCTCAAGGATGCTTACAGGTAAGGCCAACTCTGGGCCTCAAATACACTTCCGACAGCTAGGCCGCTGGACTCAAAAATCGTGAGGTCCCTGTCGAATCATGTGCCTCATCATTGGCTAGTTGAGAGGATGAATGCTTCTGTGATAATGTATCTGCAAGTGGATGCATTGTATTTTGAAGAACCCTTAGCAATATTGCATCATAATGAGAGACAATGAGAGACAAGTAGAACATGAAAATCCCTCTTGCTGAACTTTCGTAATGGAGGTACTTGCTGAGCTAATCCGGGTTTATCAGAAACTAGGCCTGCCATACAGTTTCCAGTTAAAACCATGCACATTCTTACACACACACACACACACACACACACACACACACACACACACACACACAATAAAACCTGTGCCTGCAACACAAGGCAACAACAACACGATTTCCTTGCTTTCCGTTCTGTAGAAAAGGTCTGCATATACTCTTGGCAGACTGTGGGAGGCTTGTTACAGGGGAGGGGGGGGCTTTGAGGAAAAATGGCCGAGTGAGAGTACTCCTCTCCACACACACACACACACACACTTCCACCCCACCTAGTCTCAGCTCCCCATATGGAGGGGCGGGGCCTTGCGACTGATGATGCGGCGATCTGAAATCACCCATCTGCAGCCTCGCAGGTGTTCTCAATGATTATATGATTAGCTCTATCCACTGAACTTTGATTTTTTTTAATCTTTTTTTTTTTTTATGGGATTTTTATTTATTTATTTATTTATTATTATTTTTTCCTAGTAGCTCGAGCCTGATGGGTTGGGTAGGAACATAAAATATATAGATGCAGGCTATCGCCATCTGCTTCCTTGATCTGACACCAGACAACCTACAGAGGTTGTCTGGAAGATAATGGAAGTGATTCACCGCCGCTTTTCGTGGTCTGTTAGGGATTGGGCCATGTCCATGTGTGTGTGGGCTCCTGAATGCTATCCATTTAGTATGAGTACGGGTCCATTTTGGGGGTGGGTGGGGTAAATGGCACCTTGTGAGCTTATAGGTTTACATATTCCAGCACATGCCAGATTTATTATAAATGCTAGATTCTATCTCAAACCATAGCGCGTTATGCTAGCATTTGTAACCGCAGGTTGTGCTATCTAACAATCTGCAGGCCTAGATATAGTCAGATTCCATGTTCACATACACCTGGAGATTAGCCACGTTGCATTAGTGTTTTGGAAGACTGAAGAACCCCCAACTCCGCAAAATGCAACCCACCCTCCTCATGTAATGTTTCGTCGATGGCCACCTCAACAGCCCGGCTCTCTCTCCATCACATTATCCCTGGGTGTGTGTGTTCATTTGTGTGCCGGCTGTAATAGGTAATAGATTACAATTACAATTAGGTCTTTTAGCAGACAGTTGTATCCAAAGCCATTTACAATTACATGGTGCTGTTACATGGAGCAGGTAGGGGTTAGACATCTTGCTCAAGGATGCTTATAGGTAGGCCAACTCTGGGGCTCGAACCCACCACCTTCCGGCTGGGAGTCCAACAGCTAGACCACTAGACTATCCTCCCCTTTTTATTGATTAGTGTGTATGTGCATGTGCATATCTAAACACACATTTGTATGCGTGTGTATGTTTGTGCATGCGCGTGATACTAGTCTTATATGTGCGTGTCTAATACACATTTCTGCATGTGCTGGTTGTGCGCATGTATATCGATGCTCATGCATTCACAAGGGTATGCATCAGTGTGTGTGTGTGTGTGCGCGTGCGTGCGTGCGTGCGTGCGTGTGTGTGTGTGTAATGCAGTGTTTGGGGTTGTGCAGGGGAGTAATAGGAGAGCAGGGCACAGTAATAATGGCACCAGTTTAATGGTGACATATAAATCAGTGTTTCCTCCCTGCCACAGAGATGGAGCTGTCTGACGCATGCACACACACACACACACACACAGACACACACACAGACAGACAGCTGCTCTCCAAATGCCCCTCTGATGACCAATACACACTCATGGTGATGAGCTGTGGCACAGATGCATGCACACACACACACACACACACACACACACACGGGGGAAAAAAGAAAAAAAGAAACACGCACACAGACATTCACACATATACACAACACACACACACCATTAGCAGCACACACACACACACACATTCACACCATAATGTCTGTTGCCTCCTGGTTTTTGTGATGGCTGCTAAGGGTGTCCGTGCCAACACATCTATCTAAATCTGTGACTTCCATCCAAAACAACACAATGAATCGTACCCATGTACGTCACGATGCACACTCTGAAAAAGCCTGTGTCAATCTAACACCTTCACGCCAAATGTCTATTTGGGGGTAATAGATTGAGTGGGTTACAGTACAACATGGTCCAATACAATAGCAGCCATATGTAGTGCAATTATAACGGCACTATAATATAACTTATAATGTAATAACCCAAGGTTCATAATGAGTGACTTTATTAATAAACTGTAAATGTGCAAATTCTCTTTTGGTTTGCGTTCCTTTGCAAGGGGTCAAAGTGTAAGGCCCGATTATTAAGTCAAGAGTATCGGGGTCGCTACCAGGAAACATACTGTAGATCAGATTTCCCTCAATTCCATCTGACCATTCTTGAGATATGTTATTATTTGGTGTTCTGTCACTGATGCTGTCTCAAGCGTGGCTCCAGAATATTCCAGTATCTGGTGACTTGAAAATCGCATACGGCATTTGTCGTTTATAACCTAATCAAGCTACCCATTGATCTTTTTGTGAATGTTTTAAAGGAGGAATCAGTACTAAATCACTTTTTCCAAGCTGTAGACATGCTTATATGGCTTATAAACAGTGGATACCATCAAGCGCTCAACGTCGTCTACAGTTTTTTTCAGTCAAATCCAATTCAGAATCTGTGGTGGATGTGCTACGTTCTCAAATGGCCTGCTTTCCACTGTCACTGCCCATCTCACGTTTTCACATCTTTCAAAATCGTAACCAAGTTTATACTAAGCGGAAACAAGCCGACTACAAGATTGACACCAGAACAGCTGTGCAAGTGCAAGAGGAATGTCCTGGTAGACTAATAAAAATAATATGACAATATTTATGATGAGAATATTATTATTCTCATTCTCATTCCAGTCATACACATTTGCAATTACCAGCCTTCTACTAACTGTTAGTAGAAGTGGTTAGTTAGTAACTAATCTATCAACTTAAATACAGAGGTGGAAAACCCAGGTTCAGGTAGCAGAAATACGGTTTATAATTGCAGCTGAGGCAAATGATTTCACTAAATAGTGTCCCCTGTATTTTACTGTACCTCAGTCAGAACACGCCTTTCATCCACGGCTCACTCCATCACGACGGAAAATGTATACTTTGAGAGAATTTGCTTTGGGTTTTTTATTTTTAATGAATTTGCATTTTACTTTTTAAATTATTTGTTGGGACAGTTTAATGGTCCCTTAATAATTCCTACTATGGTCCCTACCCAAACCTACGCCTATTGAAACAGGCCAAGGAGAGATACCGAGAGGATTTTCAGTTGAGTGAATAAGAAGTCATCAAGCATTACATATTAAACAGTCATGCAATAATACAGTTACTGGAAGAAATCAGAGATTATATCCAACCTCCAACTCGGCGAACAGCAATTTACGGTTAGAGCTCTGATGGGGCCTCAGTCCTCTTTCTGTTCACACTATAGCTCCTCTGGAGCTCTCAGACTGCTCTGGATTATGGGTAGCTTTCACGGTGCATTTCTGCGCGTTGAACACAGTAGCTGTTTGATGTGTTCTTCGTTCCATATCTGGAGAAGTGCAATAGTTTCTTCCTCGAGTTGGTCCGCACCACTGCAGAAATGGCGATCATCATTAGCATGGATGTGCCAGCTGTGTCTAACAGTGTGGGGTTTATTTTAAAAACGGTTTGTTTATTGTGGGTGTTTCTTTGTCGCACACACTCTGTAATATAGGTTAGCCTATATTTTCATCTTTGAAATGTGTTGGCTACCGCGATGGGCTGCTGGCTGGTATGTTTACAAGTATGTACTGTCTATTCTCTAAGACAGTAATTATTATACTAATAAGTATTTAATATAGCTTACTTAACTATTAATATAACTGTATCAAAAGTGGCTGTGGCTAGCGATTCAGAAGGTAGAGCCAGTTTCTGCCTCACCACGGGCCGCGACTGTTCCGTCAGTTTGTTTGGAGCTCTTAGTGTTCACAATGCACAGATTAAGCGAACCGCAACGCGGACATGAAGTGAACCAAACAGAGAACCAACTCCCGAGGTGGTCTCAGTTCGGTTCCTTTCAGAGGGGTCAGAGTTCCTTTCGACTGTTCACCTTAGGGCTGGCCCGAACACCATTTCTTGAGCTTCGAATGGCTCAGTAGTAATCAACAGCGAATATTCGAAGCTTCGGTATACTACCAAATGCGTGACGAGCGCTCGGCCTCTTCAAAATACACTATTCCTCTGCGGATGTGTTGGCCATTTCTGTATGCAGATTCTGTATGCAGATCTTCTGAGCTTCTTTTACATGCAAAAATGTTGGTGTAATTAACAGATTCCCTGAAGTAAAGGCTGTAAACTTGCTGTAGGTCGCAAGTTTCTTCTTTTTCCACAATATATTATTTCGAAGTGGTACATATTTAAGTACCATGGGCATACTAAGCAATTTTTACATAGCTAGTATTTCTACATTTTGGACCTGGGTATTTCATCCTCTTCTTCATTAGGGTCGAGTAAACTCTAAGGCCTTATCTTCAGACTTTGCAGCTCACAGACTTAAGAGATCCATAGACGTCGGAGAGAGCGTGTGGGTTTTGAATCTCCATCTCTAAGCCCGTCTCCGCAGACAGCGCTCCAGTGTCTCGTGTTATCACAAGGGGGCTCTCATGGGATGCCATGTTCACATCCTTCTGCTATCACGCTTTCGACAAGAGGCCTCGTTTTGTAAACACAATAAAGTGCTTGTCGTTTCATGTTCACAGGGCGGGTTTTTTAACTTGAATGATAGCCCTTTATTTCCGGTCAGTCTGTCAAGCCTATTTTATTATTTTTAAATAAACTCTCTTCCTCGGGCGCTGTTGTCAGTCAGCCGTGCACTCTTCTCTCTCCATGCCCTTTCATTCCAACCTCGCTGTGCCAGCGCTCAGCCGGGCGCGGCAGAACATAGGATGTTTGGTAATGGCCATTTAGACCAATCAATGGGCCCCTTTGAAGTCGCAGGATGAAAAGAGGGGTTTGACAGCTAATGTGCGCCCGTCCCGTGACGCGGAGCGCATGGCAATGCCAGGGCGCTTTGAAGGCATGAGGACGGGGCGGCATCAGGTTGGATTTATCCCACACCCTCGAGAGATACACCTCCACGGGCCGACGCCATGGCAAGTGGCAGTCGCTCTTTTACACACACACACACACAAACACACACACACTCGCTCTTATCCACCCGCTCTCTGCCGCCGTTTTATATATCCATCACATCGGCGTGCCTCCTATGCATCTCTTGCCAGCTCCTATTCTACGCTTGCCCTCAGAAATGTGTTCAAGTAAACATTTCACGCTTGCTTATGCTAAGGGAAAGTGGCTGAGGCAGGTATGTGACAGGCAGGGGAGGACTGTCTGTGCCCGGGGCTGCCATCGCCAACCCTAGCCCCCTCTCCTCGCTCTCCTCCTCTCTTTTATCTCCTGAATAATGGATACGTGTGATTGGAGGAGAACATTTTGATGATCCATTCCCTTCATATTCATCAGAAATGCATGGAGAAGACACCCCCAGCGAGGAAGACAAAGCCATGCGAGCCTGCCGATTTTAATGGAAATGATTGGAGCTCGAGTGAAAATAAGCGCACCGGCGGGGTGTGTGTGTGTGTGTGTGTGTGCGCGCGCATGTGTGGATGTTGTGTTTAACTCATTTTTGTACGCTATCGCTCCCTATTCAGTCGCTAAAGCGGAGTGAATAATGCATGTCCTCGCTAGGGAGAAGAAAGAAGAAAAAAAAAAGACAGAGAGAGCAATAAAAAGGGAAACATTTACACAGAGGGATCATTTCCCGCAACCACCGCGTTCTCTGAACACGCACCACGGTGGTCCGCGACCCCTGAGGTGGAGGGAACTCTGGGTAGGCTGGCCTCTCCCCGCATGGAGACACACACACACACACACACACACGGTCTCACATATGGGGACCTGGGTTATGTACAGGACGTGATCTGAGGCTCTGCAACACTCGTCCCTCCCTTTGAGGCACTGTTAACTTACCGCAGAGCTCTTTGGTGTGGTGGGGACTGTGTGTGTGTGTGTGTGTATGTGGGGGCGGGGGTTATAGCGATGTATAAAATACATTGTGGGATACACGATCATGTGTTTGTGCTCCCTTCCTTTCCCCATTCACTCTCTCCCCCTCTCTCACCCCCTCTCTCTCCCCAGGCCCGGCTGTGTGGACCTACGGAGAGCTAGGTTAATCGTGTCCCATAGCGTTACCCCCCTACCACATGCTTGTCTAAGCTAAAACACATGCACGTGTGTGTGTGTGTGTGTCTCAGGGCCTGCTGTTCAGACGGTGTTCAGCCGGCCCCAGCCTGCAGCCAGCAGGACCCCCCCACCCCCCCTCTCTCTAAGCCTGTAATTAGACCTGGCTGCGTTTACACGGATGTCAAATAGTCATGACATCATCACCGCCTTTTAACCTCAGAGTCTCTGCTCCCCCCCCGTGCGGATATTGCCAATGATGTAATTACCTCCATAACGGTCAGTCTCTCTGAAGTAAGTGTGCAGGAGGAAGACATTTAGTTTCTCGAGCAGAAAACTTTCAGTTTCCTGGAATACTTTAGCCTTCGCCAAGTGGGCATCTGCGGTTTAAAGGCTATTTTTGAATATTTAAAAAAAAAAGTGTTTTGTTTGGTCAAATAACGGATTGGACACTTGGTTATCAGAAACAAGGATTTGGAGCAACAAAAAAACAAAAACGTTTTACCCTCCTCATTTGCATATGCATGACAGGTACCGTCAACAGGCCGGATCCAAAGCACACAATGTTCGTCTCCGTGTAAATCCACGAAGATGGTTAAGACTCTTATAACAGAGGACGGATTTCTTAAGCTAAACACGGCACATGCTAGCCAAGGTTAAACCCGCAGCTAAAGACCCAGAGAAATATACAGTACCACAATAGAGTCTATGCCTTTAGATATAAATACCAGAGGAGAGTTTAGAGAAGGGACACTTTTACGTACCCCCACCCCCCTAATCGTAGACTCTTAAGTCATTGGTTTGAGCCAACTACAGCCCCCCACCCCACACACACAACCCATGTTGGTAAGCTCCTCTGTGTAAAATATCTGTGCGCCAGTAACACCACAAAGGCTTACTTATCTGGGCATTACCTATTAAAGGTTTAAACCCCGCGTCTCTGATAAACACTTCCTATAAGGCTTTTATCTCCCCCTGGCCTTATCACGCTCTTCAAGGTCCCCCTCCGGAGGTGCAGTAATTTGTTTAATTAAAGTGTCATTTTGGGAGAGAAATATAGCCAAGACTGTGATGAGACATGCAAAGAAGTTCACCAGTACTACTGGATATCTCTCTCTCTCACACACACTCAATCTCTCTCTCTCTCTCTCTCTCTCTCTCCTTTGACCCGGGCTTACAGATTAAGTCACTGGTTTATTTGTAGAGTTCAGCTTTTTGTTGTTGTTGTTTCGTGACGGTTGTGATGGCAGGCAGCGAGAAACGTGAGGAAGACAACAGAATCAAATCTAGTTGTAGAGCCTCTCTGAGCTCCCATCTCTATGGAGCCCTGAGAGGATTGGCTTTCAGGCTGCCAAGCGTGTGTTGTCAGCACTTTAGGCGATTTGTGTACGATTTCATTAGGAACCAAAATAACAGGCGGATGAAGAGGAAAGCAGCCTATGTAAAGTGCTGCGATATCGCAGATGAGATATCCGTGCTCTTAACACTTACAGAACACCCGCACGGTGTTGTTTGATCATTGCGTGGCCAACATGAAGACAAACGGCGCTTCGCTAGTGTCTGAGCCGCGGCAAGCGCCCTTGTGCTGTGATGCACATCTTTCTAGCGGCAGATACACCCAGTACGACGCCTCATGATATTACAATCGGGTTTCACAAGCAGATCAATAGCGCCAGTTCAGAGAGACATCCCCACCACCACCAAATCCTCATCTGTCTAGAGTGACGCCGTCTTCCCATCCCACCCGGGTCAGCTGACAACCTCCCTCTCTCCTCCCCTCTCTCTTTCCTCTCCTTCATTCCGGCCCCTTCGTCGCCGGAGCACAGTTGTACCGAGCGTGTGACGGGGACAGCCCGAACCTCGTCGGAACATCCTCCGGCGCGAGACAGAGATTTATGTTACCGTCACGCGCAGACGCCGCTGGTTACAAAAGACGACAACAGACGAGGAAAAAAAGGGAAAAGAAGAGATACAGCGAGATCAAATGGCGGCATATGATAAGCCATGAAAAACGACTCGCCGGGGTCGTAAATTAATGGCGGAGGGGAAGGTTGTCATTATCCGCTCAGGGGCCCGGGGACAGCAAGGTGCAGTGCCCAGATGGTAGGGGAGAGATAGCCGGGGCCAAGTTTGAGTAATTGATGACTTAAAAATAAAGCGCCAGTGTTCATCTTGGGAGGGACGGAAGAAAGATTACAGCAACAGCACAACACGTAGCATTCAGGTCAAGTGCACTGCCAAGCCTTCTTCGTTTTAACAAGCAGTCAGAGCTGGACGAGATTAAAAAGAAATGGAAGCAGATTGCCTTAACTTTCATTTAAGGTTTAGTGTTTTTTTTTTTGTATTAGTGTTGTCCACTGAATATGCTGATGAATCATATTTCGGACATAAAAATGCTTTATGTGTTTGTGCCGCATTAATTATTAATCACTATTGTTACAGTTTTCCAAGAATATAGCTTTCCTTTATTTATTTATTTGTAGTTTTGAGTCAAATTGCAGCCAGACACCGAAGAGCTAGTGGGTAAATGAGATACAGTAAACAAAACAAGAAAAAAGATTCCAACACATTTCTACTGCACCATTTAGGTAGGCCTATGCGTTTTGTATCCTTTTAAGTACGATCTACAGTATATCTTATCCAAAGCCTAACCTAATTCATCATTGTATGCTTAACCTAAACCTAAACTGTGATTGTATATCGTATCTTAACCTTTAAGCTTCTACGGACAGGTTTACGTCATTCAATTATCATTATGAGCCGAGTTGCACAGTGTGGTATACAGTGAAAGATGCCTCATCTCTGTTTAGATTGAATCTCCCACTTCTCCTGCATTCTTCTCAGGGTCTCCCAAAAATACAGATGTATATAGTGAAACTAAATTTGATTTAGTTTCAACAAAAGATGTCACTACATTGAACAATATTGATGTTTAAGTTGGATTAAACAAAGAGAATCTCTTCGGTGAGTTGTGTTCCATTCAACAGAACATTCAGTAAGGGCTTTTTCAGTATACTAAACAGTAAAATCTAAAATGCAAGGGTTATGGAAGGGTAAATTATATAAAAAGGAAAAAAATAATTAAGACGATCTGTAAGTGTGCGCCTCTGCGAGCTAAATGTAAAAGCTGTCCGTCTTTTCCCTGTGATTGGCTCTCTCCGAGACATGTTTTTAAAGCCCTGACGCGATATTAATAAAACAAACTCTAATAGAAATATCATTGGGCTTATTTTTCAATCAGGCCCAGCATCGCAGCAATCCGCAAAGCGTGACATTAATTAAAGATTGATGGCTGGGCTGTTCATCTGAGCTGCTGTTGATCCAGTAATTAAAATGACAAAAAAAAAAGATTTATTTATAGAAATTTGACCGAACTCGTTTCATTTCCTTGTCAGCGGGCCTTGATTTTCTGTCGTTTAATGGAGGGGAGGAAGTGCATGTGTTTTTCATCTCCTTCCATCTCTCCTCCAATCAATGGACAGCGTTGGGCTGGGCTCCAGTTGCGCACGACGGCGCTCAAACAACGCTGTTCAACTTCATGTTCGGGGGGGGGGGGGGGGGGGGGGGGCCGGGGGCCCCGGGGGGGGGGTGGGGGGGGGCCCCGGGGCCCAAAACCCCCCCCCCCCAAACAAAA
>JAOEHI010000018.1:9114255-9145799 GCA_025447815.1 Percopsis transmontana | reverse complement strand
GTCTGTGGTTTTACGCCTCCTGGTTTTCGCAATGGGATTTTTGTTGTTTTAAAAAAAAAAAAATTTACCCCCCCCCCCCCCCCCACACACACACACACACACCAGGCTAGATGGTGTGTGGTGTCTGCATGCGTCACCTGAGCCCCATAACACACAACCTCATTTGGTGCCACCATACGGCGTGCTAAACTCAACCCTGGCACTGCTCTCCGTCTTCCATCACTCCGCTCTGTCCCTCTGTCTGCCTCGTGCACCTCTGAGGAGCTTCCAGAAGCTCCTCCAGCCGTCCCGTTGGCCTTACGGTCACCTGGTGTACAGTTAACCCTGGCATTATAATCAGCTTGAGTTTAATACAAAAACCACAATGCCGTCCACAGTGAGATTATTGTGTGCGTTAGGAAGGAGACTTTGACTCCGCGCTGAGAAACAAGAATTTAATATTACTCTAAGGGCGGAAAATTTACTTTGCTCTCATTTTGTTGGGCCAGTTTAACATTAAGGTTTCATGTCAGTATAAACAAAGGAGGCCCGGCTTGCTATGGTTTATGGGTATGAGGCGTCGATGCTGGACAGTTTTGCAAGTGGGGATGACTTTCATGGTGTTCTTGTCTGGGACAAATAGAGAAATATGACTCTAACTAAGCCCTTAGAGATTGTTACTGGGTGAATTAAATGGCCTAATTGCCATTGTTGCCTAGGAACCTTTAAATTTCTAAATTATTGTCCAGCATCCTCATCCGTCAATATTATGACATAATGAATAATTTAATTTGGCTTTCTCTGTTTTCCTCTAAAAATCAATGACGCCCGCCCCAATGTTTGAGCAATTTTTAGCTTTTATTTGTCCTCTAAAACTGTCTTTTACTAAATGATACTGACCCTTTGAATCTTTAA
This sequence comes from Percopsis transmontana, assembly GCA_025447815.1. NCBI lineage: Eukaryota > Metazoa > Chordata > Actinopteri > Percopsiformes > Percopsidae > Percopsis > Percopsis transmontana. The sequence goes on along the minus strand of JAOEHI010000018.1, from coordinate 9,144,905 downwards.
CAGCACAATCAATAAAGCATGTTTATGCACGGCTTGCAAAACCATCAGTTTGGGACTTCTGAAAAAAATCTGCCAGCGGCTGCAGCTTGCTAAGTGCAGAGCGCTAGCACTAAATCTTGCGAGTTAAAGTTTTACTGGGGCGTTATGAGTAAAAATGCCTTGTCAGCCATCTGCCACCCCGTCTCTCGGCAGCCATATTTCCAGCTCCGCTCAACTCCTGGGAGAAAACACTGCATCGCCACCCAGGGCCAGCCGCCACCACTGCAGCACAACAGTGCTACTGCTTGGAGACAACAGAGAGGAAGAAAGCGGGAAGTACGGTAAACAGACACACACACACACACACACGCACACACAGCAACGAGGGTGAGGGGTGCGCATTACGGTGCAGGCTTTTAGAGGTGCAAGAGGAAAAAACTAAACGGAACACTGACAGCACGGAGGATGGAGAATGGAGGTAGAGAGCATAAAACGGGGAGACCGTAAGCTTGCCAGCGGGCCCGGCTCGCCTCTTCGCCGGGTCCGATAATGGACAGCGGCGTTGACCCCGTCAACCTGACGAAAGTGGCAGCTTAATGTGGGAGATAAACGGGGGCGAGACGGAGGTATATAAATAAATAAAGCCCAGCCATCAAGCCCCCCCGGGTTCGCCCCCGGCCTCGGTAAATGCTAATCATGGCTGATTAATCACACTGTAATTCCACTGAACCCAAAAGGTTCGCCAGTCAATTGTGCAAAATTAGCCCACTCTCACGTGCCTCGTCACAGTCAGCGGTGGCAGGGCAGCACGTCGAGCCATGATTCAACCCCGTCCTGGAACGCACAGACGCACATTTCGCCCGTTCTGGCATCTCTCCTGAAGACATCCATGCTAAATTAGTTCACGGGGACAACGGAACTTTAAATCCATTTGTCTCAGTATTTGTTTGTTTGTTTTTTTCTACCCCCCCGTCTATTTTATCTCTAAGTGGTGGTTTCCTCGCAAAGCCTGTGAAAGATGCGTTTCGTCTGCTGAGGCGCACAGAGTGCTGATCAAAACAATGGCTGTCTTTCGAGCTTGATTTGCACACGCCCCTTTCTTAAATACTCTGTTAACGGTTGTATACTCAACTGTCTGCTTGACGACAAGAGTGCTTCTTCAAATGGAAATCATTCACATCACTAATACAAAAGCCCTCCAAAACATTTGTCTATTTTCCCTTTCTTTCTTGTATATTTGTGTGTATGTGTGCGTCTCTCGTCAGAGATATGGGGGAGGGGTCATGCTCGGTCTAGCATAGGGGAAGGGAGAGGTGGCAGAAAAGGGGGGCTTGTAAATCTTGACGACAATCTAGTGTGTGTACCCCTAAATATGACATACTGTAGACTAAATAAGCGGCGCGGATCGTGTTCAGTTTTTCCTCTTTGCACCTCACCACCTTTGTCTCAACATCAGGGCCTCTGAGGGGTCTCGAGTCGAGATGGTAACTATTTATAATTTTAAAAATAATCTGTTTATAATCTTATTGTATGAACAGAGGAGGTCATAGTGAGGTAAATAAAATGAATAATGGGTCCGTTCCATTATGTAATAACAGACAAAACCCAATACTGGTACATTGATATACCCACAGTAAATAAAAATGGACCTATAAATAATGTTAACTGGGGATGTTCCGATCAAATTTCTTACTGGATAGCAAACTCTGTTGTGAATTTAAAAAAAAGTTAAGTTAATAAAAAATACACAGAATTAATTGATAAGCGATTCAAATTTATAATAGTAAGACATTAGTTAATAGAAATGTGCAAGTACGATTGACTGATATTTACATTTACTGTTGGTATATTATTCAATGATCTGAACTTTTATTTTGAAGTAAAAACTCAGATACGCTACTTCCTGTGAGTTTGAGTAGTAGCAACTTGTCCAGGCGGTCAATAAGGATTAAAGTGATGGTTTATTATCATACGTTTTCATCGTGCTCTTTTTCTACGAGTTTCATTAAAAAAAGTTATTGGAACATTCAGCGCTTCGGTGTCATGTCATTAAAGCTTCTGCTACAAAGTCGTAGGTGAACGCAAACCTTGTTATAAAGTTCTGGTATAGCCGTGTCTGAAATGTAGTGTCATAGGACATAGTGTGGCTCCACAAGCCGACGAAAGCCTACGTTCTCCACCACCGATCATCAAAAACAGATACATTAAATAAGTTTCTGTTATTTACTTCACCTTATCGCGGTCGACTGAATTTCTCTCGTCTTTTCAGGGTAATCGCCAGTGAGCTTCGCTTTACGGGTTGCTGTTGGGCTGCTTTGAGTATCCAACTTAAAGAATTTCTACACAGCTTACATCTAAATAGTTTGTAGATTTAAACTATGCTACCGTAATCAAGCCCGTTGTAGGGTGTGACGGAACGCGACAGTCTGCGCAACTGATGTAAATTGGACAAACACAGAAATAGACCAGGCTCTGGATTGGGCCATGGTTGCCGATCAGATAAAAAAAAAATGCCTGGATCGTCCCCAGTACCGATAAATCGGAATGGGGACCTAATGTTAACAGTTATAACTGTGTTTTCCCTACAATGACCCTTCCGACTGGGAAGTTACACATGAACGCCCCCTCAAGTCGTAATCACCAGATTATTTTGATACCAGAGGTCCCGTGTTGGGTGACCTTCAACCTTTCAACGTGGAAGCAGGTGAGAATGAACCTTGCCTCCGCCATTTTTTACTTCACTCCGACAACATAGCACTTGAACATGAAGCACTTGTAATTCCGCTTTCACAAGTGGGAGGTAGGAGCCTCCGACCATCACGTGAAGGCAGCATATTTATCCAAAACAAAAACTGATTAAATCCTAATTACACACGCAATTAATAAAGGACTACATCACCATTAAAATAATTCTACCCACATCCCTGCTGGCCCTCCCATCTTTAGCGCTACCCTCTGCTGAAACAAATCCCATCTGTTTCATTTAGGCTACCAAAACAGCCTTGTCTGTCCACTCGTCTAGCGCGCGTATGGGAGAGAATTAGCGGCGTCTCTTGTTCTCTGCCCTTGTCTGGCTGCTGTTGAGACACTGAGCTGACAGCCCAGCAGCCTGCTAACATGACGCGGATGTTTTCCCCTACAGCTCGGCTGTTATTAGCGCCATGCTAGGTAGCTAGCGTCAGTCTCCGGGTTGCGCGCCGTCTCCCCGACTGGCGAGGCTGACAGAACGCTCTCCGGGCGAAGAGGCGCTACGAGAGGTGGAGACGGAGGTACGAGTGGGAGTGAAGTAAGAAGCGGAAGGAGTAGGACGAGAGGAGGGGGGGTACTAGTGGAATGGGTGAAGTAGAGGGGAGAAAGGAGCGAGGCGAGATTGATGGAAGAATGTGATTAGAAAAACAGATTGAGAAACGCCGGGGAGGAGTGGGTTGCTGTCACGAGATTCATGTCATATGTCCGATAATTAAAATTCTGATCTGTTGGCGTAGCAACCGTCCCTCCCCCCGCGGGCTAAATTTCACTCGACAAAAAAAAGAAAAAGAAGTAAAGAATGATGGAAGAAAGAGGCCCTCGCGTTCTCCCCTCCTGTCGCCCCCTCGTCTCCCCTCTCCTGCCGGCTCCCTTCACCGCTGTCAGCCGAGCTGTCACTCAAGCAGCTGCCGTGGCAACCGGTGCAGACAGCAAACAGAAGCTCTCAGCTTCCCGGCCCAACGTACAGCTTTGGTTCACTGTAGCGTCTGCCGGCCACCCAGGAACTGACGTGGTGGTGGTGGGGGTGGCAGAGCAGAGAGCAGCCAAATGCTGCGGCTGATTGATTTGCAAAGGATTAAAGCGGAATTGAACTTTTGTTAAACCCCGGACTCCGTAGCTTCCTTACCTCATTCAGTCCTCACGCTGGCCATAAACTGACCCCTCATTCGCGGATGACGTAACGTTACTTGACTTTTCCACAAAGCTGATTGTTGTCTCTAGCACCGTCTCTTTTAAATTACTTCAGTTTGTTGTAGAATTTAATTTAAAGTCATGTTAATTATTTATCCAAAACATAACATAATATTTGTTTTTATTATTAGGTAATTTAGCAGACGCTTTTATCCAAAGCGACTTACATTTATGCTGCTATTACAAGAAGCAGATAGGGGTTGGGCATCTTGCTCAAGGATGCTTACAGGTAGGCCAACTCTGGGGCCTGTAAAAAAAATAAATAATTTAAAAAGCCTTTTATTTTAAATGGATAGTATTGGCTTTGAAGGTAACAGAGTGGAGAGTAGCTTACATTCTTCAAAGTTACAGTTTATTGTTCCTTGGCGTGATAGGCAATCACTAAGAAATCAAACTGTGATGTCAGTGTGGAACAGGGGTACTCGATTTAGACGGAACACTTTTTCCTCGATAACGTCCTATGTGCCACGTTCTTAAACTCACTCCTAACTATGTTCGCTGCTATGTGTAGGAGTGATTTTTTTATTTTTTTATTTTTAAAAACAAAATCAGCCACACTGGAAGTTACAGTGAGCTAATACAAATCACAATTCATCCAATAAAAAAAAAAAAAAAAAGATTCCAGCCTAATTTCAGTTCATTGTTAAATGCGTACTGGCATAAATCAGTTTTGGGGGGCTGTCACGATCGGCGTGCACACGCTCGTGCACGCTACGTGTCTCCAGTCAGGACTGCGCACCTGCGGGGGATTAGCCCTGCGCAGGTGCATACAATCGGGACTGATTGGACTTGTATTAATTTTGACCCACAGCATTAGATGCTGTGGGTCATTGTTTGTGTATTGTCTGTAATGCCCTGTACGATGTCTTGTGCGTTTCTATTAAATTACGTTTCACGCGTCTCTCCGCACGTTCGTGTGTGCGTTCCTCTGGCTCACGCCTGTTCTCACTTGCTCCCCCACGACAGTCATTACAGGGGCCTACCACTTCCATCATTACTGTTGATTGAAAGATTTTCATGGCTGTGGAATATGGCGAATCAATATATTATATTAGGCTACCTCAATTTTGGATAAACTGAAGCAAAACGTACATACTGTATATTTAAATTATATAGAGATTATCGCTATAAAGCTCAGTTTTAGCACAATCCATGAATGGTTGCCATGGGTTGTTGTTTTCTTGAACCTTTCAGGGTAGCCGCAGCACATTCAAATGGAACACAACCATTGACGTTTCCAAGCAGTTAAATAAAAATAAAAATAAAAATAAAAAAAAAGATAAGAGAATGAAATGTGTAAAGTCGCTTATGTCTGTCTTTAGGGATTTGTCTAGCATTACTCTCATGTCGGTAATGGGTTTTAACAAAGTATGAATCTGTCTAAATTTAACAGTTCTGCTCCGTAAGGCTCTACCTGAAGTCTGAAGCCTGTTACAATAACAGACGTGCTGTTTACTGTCAGAATTATTCTCTCTCTTTCTCATACTCACACACAATATATAACTTTTTCTCAACTGTTAGGAACCGACAGGTCTGAGTTTGCAGTCATCTCATCACGCTGTGCGAGTGTGCGTGCGTGCACCGAGGCCTGGGCAGATGACATGTCCGTGCCCCGGTGAGACAGCCACAGCCAGACGAGCGCCCCAAAACGCTCAGGCCCCCTTTCACTGTCCACAAACACCTGACACACGCAGGTGTACCCACCCACACACTTATATGCATCAGTAGACACGCCTCATGGGCACCCCACACAAAACCTACACACTTCCTAAATTGCGCATGTGCTGTACTAATGAATCTCTCTTATTCTACTCCAAGATCTAAATGGAGTGTGATCGCTGTCTCACGTGGACTCTCTCTCTCTCTCTTTCTCATACCGCGTCCCACATAATGAGCCTGAATCATTCTGGGCCACATCCAGGACTAACATACAGTCCTGTGGGGCTTGGAGGAGAGGAGATGAGAATGGAGGGGAGGGGAGAAAGAGGAGAGGGAGAGGGGGGGAGGCACCCTGCGGAGAAACAAGGATATAACCTGCTGTCCCTGTGTATGTGTGTGCGCAGGCTTGTGCGAGAGCGTGTGCATTCCGTGGGAATGCTAGAGTGTGTGTGTGCGTGCCTAGTTTTACGTCTCAATAAACTTCTAGTTTAAAGGAGCGGTGTGTATTAATTGGCTGGGGGGGGGGGGGGGTAGAGCATAGCTAAGCACACACAACATTTGGAAGCGTGAATGAGCGCGCATGTGGGTATCAGCTTCATCCAATCGCATTCCTTAGATTCGTATCCAAGCAAAATGGCGTCGCATGTTCTGCTCAAAGTATAAGGAATTGAATGACGATTGGAGGATGTATGCGCATGCACATATTCAGCACATACGAACACCCTGCCCAAACAAGGAGCTTTTAAATACGATATCGTGTATTGACACTTCAGTAGATCTTACATACTCGCACTTTAAGCTCTTTAAACAAACAGACAAAACTCTAATCTCCCCAGTATGTAAAGACACTGTATTCGATAAACAGTGTTGCCATGCATGTATTTTCTATTAATAATTGTTATTTTCTAAATACATTTTCACCAAATTCAGTACTGTAGCTCTGCGGTGCTGAAGAACTTCATGACTGCTGTTTTTCTAAAACAAGTCTGTTTTCACCCCCTCGTCTCTCCTCTGCTTAACAGAGCATAGTACTTTTAATTTGCCTCTTTGTGACGCTGTCCCGTTTCCCCATTTAAAACAAGCGTCTTGATTGGCTCGCTCACCCACAACAGAAAGGCAGCAAACAGTTCTGCATCCTCCGTTCACTTTTAATGGCCTCCCCGCCTCGACTGGATACACCGCTTTATTTTACACCGGAGACAGACAAAATGTCTCCTCAGCGTTTCAGTCTCTCCACTTTTCAATCTCGCCGCCAAGCTTAATTCCACTTTAACTGTGTTCGCCAGAGTCGTTAACGGATTAAGCAGTTTAATCAGGCCACGAAATGGAGATGCGCTTTCTTCCAAATGGAAGTAAACTAAATCCAAACAAAGCTACGATTCGTGACAAGGTGAAAACAAATGAGCACTGATGAAAGCGATGCCCAGAACCTTACTCCCCACAGACTACAATGCCTGCTGTTAAAAAATATACACTATGTAGACTTCTTAACACATAGTAATGTAATAATAATATGGGAATATACAACTGTAAAACCCTAAACTTTCCAATATAATAGTCGTCTTTCCATCCAGTGATGTCCCTGCTATTTACCAGTGTCAGCAGTCCCCAGTGAAACGCTAGGAGGCAATGACTACAGAAACACGCCGAAAGAAGATCATAGCGTGGTGCATCCAGGGCTCACTCACTGTTGGTTTTTCTCACACCTCCAGCGGGGGACCAGCATCAGCCAATAGGTTGCTATTATAGGTGAGATGTCCTGGGTTTGGCTCACAAACCAGGGACTGGATTACAAATCAGCCCCCAACCCCCGCTGAGCTGCTCGGCAGGGGGGCAAATGAGCAGCAAAGTCACCCTCCAGCCAAGCTGCAATGGGCCCTGTCCCACAGCGCCTGTGGATCAAACGGCATTAATTGAAACTGTGTGTTCCAAGCGGGAACATGCCCGTAGGCACACACACACACACACACACACACACACACACCCACCCACCCACGTATGCGCACACACACAGTGTGCATTAATACAGCGTTAAGACGGCCCCCGCCACCATGGTACTTTGTTTGTTTGTAGAATGAGAAGGACTTCATTGACCCAGCCACAAGGGAGAAGGGCGCTAACAATAGCAGCTGGTCTGCCCTCTGACCCTTTAAGTGGGTGCAAGTCTGGGTCAAAAGGCTCCCACTGGGTCATAGGACAAAAGCAAGCACTCCAACATCAAACAACAAGAGCTACTTTTAAAAAGGCCAGCGACGTGTATAATTTCAGAGATATTATGGCTCTTAAGTGTTGCTCAGTAAGTCACATACATACGTAAGTCACATATATTATAATGGTATAACAAAGGCAATGTGTGACATCACTCGAACCGCAACTAGTCATTTGTGATCCTCTTAGCGACCTTACTTTCGACAGGGCATTGCAAAAAACAAAAGAACAAAAATAGGTTAACCTAAAATATTTCCTCCTCTCTAGTCATGCATGTAGTGTAGACTTGCTATCGTTGTGACTTACTGTATATGTAGTAATGTAGTAGTGGTAAAAGTAGTAACTACTACAATACATGTAGGACCGGAAGCCTGTAGGCCTATGCATTGAATGCATAGGGTGGGTGGGCTAAGAAACATTCCAGGGTCGTCGTATGTATTAATATGCACATACAATTACACCATTTATATTTGTTTTTTGTGCGTATATGTAAATAATTCATTCTCCTCTTTATTTTAATGATACAACGCTGACTTACTGCTAGCCCGTATTCCTCTACATATACGAAAGTGTTTGATGGCATTGTTAGCATGCATTGCTAACAATATGTTAGCATGTCCCGAGTTGACTTGTAGCATTTCTTTTCTCTCCCGTTTGCAAATTCTGGCTGAGTGCGTGATTTCAGTGAGGCATGCGGGACACCCGTCTAATTTATGGTTTCCATCTTGCCGCAGATGAAAAATAATCAAATCCAAATAAAATGCAAAGAGGAGGGAGTGATTATCTAAAATGATGGCTGGCTGGGTTCGTTGGGAGAGAGTGTGTGTGTGTGTGTGTGTGTGGGGGGGGGGGATTGGGTCTTCATATGACAGCTGAGTGCGTTGTCTTTATGGACATAGAGGATGGGGAGGGGGCTGAGGGGACGAAGGCGATATGGAGCAGAGAAAAGGGCTGGTTTGGGGGCAAATTGTGAAGGGAGAGGGAGGGGCTGTCTCGCACGGGCACATTAACCAGAGGAAAAGATCAATTCCGTGCACGCACACACGCTGCCAGACACACACACACACACACACTTACACGTACACACACAGCGACTCTGACAGCCCGAGACAGAGCATGACATTTAAAAGGAAAAAGCTGACATTGACTCCATCACTGTCATGGTGACTGCCATAAAGCAGCTGCAAATATTAAAACATTTTTCATCTGTGCCGCTCGGGGTTATTGGCACCAGAAATTGTTTTCCTCTCCGTCTGCTCTTGGCCTGCGCCTGCTGCAGCCCTCCCCCGAGACCCCCGCCTGTTACCGCGGCCTCACAACATATTGGCAGTTGATGTGAAGCTATCCGTGTACACTTGCCACTCACAGAGTGATTATCTAGCCCTCCAACCCCCCCTTCCCCCATCTCTCTCTCTCACGTGCACACACAGAGGCGGTCGTCGCACCCCTTTGCTTCCATGTGTACGCACGCGCAGCAATAAATAAATAAAAAAAAATAAAAAAACGCACACCAACGTGTGTATATATTGACACCACAGTTGAGTCAGTGCGATAAGAGTCAGTCAATGTTCTGTGCATGTGTGTGGGTGGAAGTCAGTGAGTGTGAGTGTGTGCGTGCGTTCATGATTATGTCGGTTGTTGGCAATACCATTTTTCATAATCCTTCAGCCCTGATTACCTTTCCATGAAATTGCGAAATCTCTCTCTCTGCATCCCTCACTCTGTATTTTTTTTCTTTTAATCTCTTTGTTCCACTGTAAAGAGTGTAACATCACTTATTATATTGTTTTACTTTAAAGAAAGACACACTCAAGAGGTATTCATTCCTCCAGAACAAGCATTAGCGCATGGTTTGTTTGTCCACGTCTGGCAAGAACATATTCAAATCCGGTTTCAAAACATTTCACTTTTAAGTGCGCTTGAATTGTTTTCCCTGACACCTCCTGCAGACTCCAAAATGTGCATATCGCTTGTCAAATAAGATAAATCAACTGCACCTTGGGTTTCTGACGACTTCTCAAAATGTTTTCACACACATTCGGTTTTGATTGGCTGGTAAATAGAAAAGTAAAGTGTGTTTTAATTGGAATTTAGTGTAGTTATTTAGGAAGAAATCCCCCCATTTTCTCAAAAATGGCTGCCATGACATGTTTTTGTGTTGTAAAAAGTGCTATTGTGAAGTGTTTATAGTACATTAAATACATGGATACAGTGAAGGCAGAACAACATCTACTGATTCACTAGTCCAGTAAGGTAACTTGGGGGAAATAAGGCCTATTTCTTACATTACCACATTATTATTATACTACATTACTGTCCAATGCATTAGGCATACTGTACAGATTTTCATGCTTGTTGTATACTACTGTATAACAGTGCAGGGGCAGGATAGTCTAGTGGTCTAGGTGCTGGACTCCCAGCCGGAAGGTTGCGGGTTCGAGCCCCAGAGTCAGCGTACCTGTAAGCATCCTTGAGCAAGATGTCTAACCCCTATCTGCTCCATGTCATAGCATGTAATTGTAAGTCATTTTGGATAAAATCTGAATGAGCAATGAAGTGCTCCTGTTTTCCTAGTGCTAGTGTTGCCTCTCTCATAAACAGATGTTTGGGCAGCTAGCTAAATAGTGTGTACAGCCCGACAGCGACTTTCCCTTACATCACCCAGACTAAACGAGTGCCAGGGTTAAAGTGACCGTTTCTTTAGCCCCGCAAGGCTCTCTTTAGGGCTGTAGAAGGTATTTGCTTCTAATGCTAACCAATGAGAGGCCCAAATGGTCTTATTACAGGGGGCTCCCAGTGCACTCACTATACATCAGGTAGGAGCACAAGGCAAAATAGAAGCCCTGATTGTTCTGGGAGAAACAGTGCTCATTACTCAACATGCCTCGCCTGGCTCCCCCCCCCCCCTTCTTCTTCTTTTATCTTTCTCTCCCTCTTTTAACACTCTCTCTCTCCACCACTTACAGCATTCGTTTCTGGAGAGAGACAGAGAGGATTGTCAGAGGGGACCAGTGAAATGAATCCACCATTTTAGCTTTCACCAATTTGGAAACATTTACGGAACCTGGAATGCCTGAACATCCCACTGTAGCTATTGCATGTGTGTAACCGATTATCAACGTTGCCACTATGGTTGGGTGTTTTTCTTTGTCTGTTTGTGTATGCGACAGGGCGAGAAAGAGGAACGGAAAGTGTATTTTTTGTGCATTACCTAATGTCAGTCCCCTCCTTGGTGAACTCTGGCTGACCTGGGGTGGGGGGTGGGGGGTGGGGGGTGCATAGCCAGGTCAGTTGTCTATTGGTAAAGATAGATTGCGGCCAGTACCAATCACATTACACGCATCCCCTCCAGCCGGCAGCCATGTTAGTGCTGTAATCACTCATTGTTAGAGACCTGTCCTCAGGCTTATCTCCATCTAAGACTAGCCTTACTTGGTTTAAATACCTCTTCTCCCTCCAACGCTCAAGTGTCTGTGTGTCCACTGAACATATTTGACCAACTGGGAATTCTGCTGCTGCTAGAACCCGCAGACACACGCGCGCAGACACACGCGCGCAGACACACGCGCGCAGACACACGCGCGCAGACACACACACGCACGCACAAACACACATGCATGCACTGCGGTCGCCTCAGCCATCTGTGAGGGGGTCACACTCTTTCATCCTTCCTGTGAAGTGCTGTCAATCCATCAAATCTAGGAACAATAGACAATGTGTGTGTGAGAAGGTCGGGGTGGGGGGCATCTTGAGACAAACAAAGACTATTTTGCTCTCATCACACTTATATTATTCTAACAATAATATTAATATACAATGTAATGTTCCATATTATCATACTGTATATTTCGGTATGCGGTTTAGTGAATGCAATAAACTGTTTATATGCAAAGTACCTATACTGGAAAAGCAGTGTAAAACAATGTAAACATTTAACACAGAGAGAAATGGTGACGAGACCCGAAGGCCTGTTGTGGCTGTATACATCTGGTGCCATCACCTTGAGATAATTAACACGATTATTCAGTGACTTCACACAACCAATGAAGAGGAAAGCTATTTTGTACCAACTAACTCTGAGTCAAGGAAATGTTTTGGGTTGCATGAGGAAAAGGAATGTCCATATTCTTATGTATCCATCCATTCTGTATCCACATGAAGTATAAACTAGTGACAAATTGATTTAGTTCAGTTGATTGATAGACAGAGGAACAGTTTTTTCCCCAAAAGTGTTGCTTTTCAGACATGTGTGTTCTTCAGTGTAAAAACTATGAAATCGCTGTACAGAACCCCCCCCCCACACACACACACACACACACACACACACACACACACACACACGAACGTCCGAAACTCAATCACAAGAGGTCGTGTTAGTGAGTGGGGGAACAGATTCGATTAGAGCGGTATTAGATACGGGAAATGATTTCTGTCAAAGCCATCTTTACCGCAATTATGATATGATAATTATGCGTTTCATTATTTACGTGGGATACATACGAGTCTGGTGGCTCCTGGCTGCAGAGGCAGAGGGACCATGGAACGCGTGGTGTCCATTTGCTGGTTCTGGGGTTTGCATGTCACTATTGACTGTCCTAATAACAGCAGGTTAATAGAGAGCTTTACACATGGAGACATCAAATGCATTGTTATTTTGGTTTGGAACTGCCGCTGCCTTACCGGAGTGCCTTTCGCCCCTCTCTACCCCTCCCCCTACATCCACCCACACTGGTGTGGACAGTTGTCTTTCAAACATCAACAGACTTTTCCCCCTATTTGATCCATTTTTAAGCAGTGATAAAGGAGACATTGTAACCCATTTACTTAGCTAGCTAGCAAGCTAGTCAGTCAATGTTACTGCAATACACGAATCCCCAAAGACAACGATTTGCCTCTCAAAGAACAATACATATTTTCTTTGGTTTTAGTGCAGGGCCTGAAAAGCATGTTACACTGCGCATACAAAAACACTTTCTTTCTTGAAATGGTGGTGGTTTGACAAAAAGCTTAAATTATTAAGAAGCTTCATATGACGAGGAAGGTCAGAGGTCAAAATAACGAACAATAATCTGCTCAGACACGGAGAATCCAAATGCAACATAAAAGCAAATGTGACACTCGCGTGTTACTTACACAAAGCAGCTCGGCTACACCCTGCACTATTTTGATACCAACCGCAAACAGACAGCCAAAGAAAGACTGCTTCCATGCAGAACTAAATGAAACTCGATGGAGATGCATACACACCTGTCCTAGCATGGGCCCGTCACAATAATATGCATTTAAACATCATCTCTCACCCCCCCCATGGCCCTGCTTTAGCGCTTTGTCTCTCATATAGGCTAGTCTTCACCGTTAGCTCCAGCGTTAAGACTCCCAGGCCACCTTAACACAGCAAAACCCACGGTAGGCCTTCTGCGGCTGACAGCACAGACTCTCCCTAGAGTTCAGAACCAGTGTAAGGAGCTGTATATTCCAATTAGCCAGGCTCCTGGAGCTATGGATAGAATACAGGGAGAGCCACATTCAATTACAGCCGGTGTCTCCTTTAGATTTGTATGTTTTCTACCTGTCCTCATGCATAAAGTAAATAGCCATGTTCCCACGCACAGGGGTGGATGGGAAGATGTTTGTGGGTGTTGCTATGAATAAACTGACCAAGTCTGTGCATGTATATATACTGTAGTTCCCTCCTCATCACTGAAACATTGTTTAACACACAATAACCACAGCAATAACCACAACATCCAATGTGCGAATCATGGTCAGAAAGCTCTCCGACATAACTTCAGATTATGGCAAATATAAACTGCGAAAATATGGTAATATAATCATTTTATATCATTACATGACTTCCTTTTTGATTCTCATTTTCTCTGACTAATCAAATGAAAACAATTGTGTATTTATTTTTAAGCGGGTGTGCCTCTTTTGCTATATTCTTTTCATATCTTAAATCGTTTTTTTTTCAGACCCACTTCTTGAAGAAAACAAAGGCGTGCATATATTAGTGGCTAAGACTGCAATTAGATCATCATAGTGAGCAGCAAAAAATAATTATCTAGAGGCTGGCCTGCTTGGAGCTCCTCCAGCCCATTGAAAGACAACAGCAATGAAGAAAAATATAATTTAGACTTGTAGGGATTCAACATAACACAATTATCAGCGTAAAACATTGTCCAGATGTATTGTTGAGGGTTCAAGGCAGCTTTTGGTGTTGTACAATGCTAGCCTTAATGGTATTTGTCACCTACAAATAGAGAACATTTCCTTGGTAAAAAAAAAAAAATCTTACCCTTGTGTCAAAATATTTTTACTAATTTCAAGCAGGTTATAATATAATAATATTTAATGTTGAAAAAGCTATCTCAGCTATCTGTCCTTTTGCCAGCACACCTGCACTAGGATTGGCTATCAGCCAAGGATTTCTCCTGACCGTTCTTTATTGATCAAAGCTAAAAAAAGCATTCCTGTCCATCTGCCATTACCCTGCTTCTCCGTGATCCTAACACATGGCTGCCCTATCCTCCTCTCTATATCGCTGAACTTGGAGCAAAAACAGTCTAATTCACAGGGCAAACTTTCCCTTCTTCGATACGTTGATTTGATATACTCCAATAGAGCCTTTCTCCCAGACACCATCAATTGTCTATAGATTTTTCTTAGCTCTCCTCCGAAGAGAAACAAAGGCAGACCCTGAGAAGCCTCCAGCCTAAGAGGCTTTATTGATATCGATGTGGGGGAATATCGCCCATTTTCACCAGGGGATCAATCAGCCCGTCACCGCTTGCTTTACGAGCTGCGGCTGTGTGTTTGTGTGTGTGTGTCCGTGCGCGGGTTTGTGCACTTTTGTGTTTGGGTGAAGAGAGAGATACAAAGATGGAGAAAATAGAGAGAGTGAGGAGGGTTACATTCGCAGCCTCCAAGTTGTCTATATTTAGGACTAACAACCTCTCTGTATAACTATTACACCGTGGGCGTATTATTTTGATTCTATTCACACCCTATAAATAGTTTGCCCCACACATGGCAGATATGCACCCACACAGCCAAAAACGTAGTTATCCAGGATTCACAGTAACATAACGGTAATAGCTGACGCTGTCAGCATTATGATGATGAGTATATACAAAAAAATGTGTATACGGGAACATGCTACATTCCAGCTATGCAATAACAAAAGGAAAATACATACAGCCTAATATAACGTTTGTTACAACCAAAAAAGTGGATGAATAAATACTAGCACAAGGGCGCAAGCAAGGGGTTATTTCACAGCGAACATCATACGCAAGGACCTAATATTGAGATCCATTAATTTAATAGCAGATGTGGTGTTTTTCTCAGCATCAGTGGTCCATGATGCATTGCGCCTAACCCGCATTATACCAAACACCACAAAACTCAAACTCACAAAAACCAACTAGGCATTGCAGATAAAATATTAGGATTCTGCAACTGCATTGCCCATGTCTCGCCTTAAATACTTTAGTGGACCATTTAGCTATAAAAAGAGAAAATAAATCAATGTACGAACCCACAATTGTAAACAGACAGCAAGGCAGGGTAGAGGTTATAGCAAAAATACAAAACAAATACAATTTTGTCAAAAAAGGTAAATTCCTGTCCTTTTCTCAAAAGGACAGTTACGGTGGAATTCCCCTTCAAGTCTCCTTACCTGCGGTCAGTATTGTGAAACCAGTTTTACCACGTAGCCTACACCTGGCTACATGGTAAAAACCTGGCTACCTACACCCAGGTACAAATGACCTACATTACTATGTACACCCATGTACATATAGCATGATTGACAATGAATACCCCAGTGTAAGTAGTTTTTCTACTTTAAAAAAAAAAAAAAAGGTACAGCACATTTCCTGTGAGTCTAGGGAGTACTGTCCAATGAGGACTATCTGCTTATCATAATTCAGTGCAAACCTGAGCAAATCATTTTTCCATTTGGTTAGGTGCCTGCCTTATCTAAGGGGGCTTAGTGACCGCTTCATAATTCAATTACAGAATTGGATATATTACACGGAGTCAATTCAGGTTAAGCATGCAGGGATGAAAGCAGCAGCTCTCTGAAAATAGAGGAAATTGGTTACTGATCTATTATATATATATATATATATATATATATTGGTTGGACTTGTCGTCGTGTCAGCCCAAAACTCATGTGTCTGAATCAAACAGTCTCACTTTTCCCTGGCCCTTTTATAATCCATGTTCTCTCTCTCTAGTTCTGGACCAGTGAGCCGTTGTAAAGGCACTCTTTAAAAAAGGGACTCCTCTTGGTGTCTGTCTATAAGTGAATGATAATTCTGTCAGTTAGTGCATCAACAAACCATAGGCGTAGATTTTTTTTTTGGGGGGGTGACGCAGGAGATATGTCCCCCTCAGTATTTAGAACCCCCCCAATAAAAACTTGAAAGAAGCATTGGGGCCCAGCCAGCGATTTCGGGGTGTGTGTGTGTGTGTGTCGAAGCATTCGATGGTGTGAGCCGTTATCCCCGGACTGGAGTCTTGGCTCGGCCTGTTCCTGGTACTCCAACGTGCTCCGTGCCACTGTGACATGCCAGGGGTTGCCGTCGCACCATCCTGTCCGGCTTACAAATGATTCTATGGGCGCTGGGGAGGAGTGCCACTTGAAACCACGGCCTGCTTCAAGCGTTGACACCTGCACGCTAGACGCCATCGGCTGTGGCCAAAATGTGTTGTATTCTTCTTTTATGTCAGCTTCTAACACACAGGTGAGATGTAGGCCTACAGGATTCCTAAAATACAATTATGCGCGATATGTTTTGAATGTGCAGAACGTTTTGAACATGAGCAGAAATCTTGCCACACACACACATACGAGCTATCCAGGGGTTTATAAATTAATTAAAATGTATTCATTTAGGCCCATCATTGACGTGAATAGGTGCCACATGCACATTTAAAGAGGTTACTTCCCCAAACAGAAGACAATAGGACAGAAGAGTAAATCATGCCTATATGTGTGTTCAGCAGGGATAATATTAAAAGAGAAAAGTACATAAGAATATTTGAAAGCAATGCTGAAACCTCTCTTAAATACTACAACTACAAAATACTTGATTTTTCAAACACACGCAACTTGGAAATACATACAACTGTAGCATCGGACACTTTTTATATTTACCAGAATTATGTAACCAGTTCAACTGTCGACAAATGTACTAATTGTAAGTTGCTTTGGACAAAAGGGTCTGCTAAATGCCATAAATGTAAATGTTTAAGCAACAAAACACACGTGCTGTGTCCAACCACGTGGGAAGCATTTCTTTCTGAAGTTTGGAGGGTTTGGAGACCCCTCCTGATTCGGTTTATACACACACGTTGTTGTCATTGAACTTGACAACAAGCGCGTGTCAAATAGTGTTTCCTGTGTTCAGATTTACACTAGTGGAAAGACGCACGACGGAAATGAAGGCGCTGGAGTGACATTCCCCTGCTACTGTACACAGCGGAATATACAATGTTGAGTTGCCACACAAATACATGTACACACACAAAATATGTTGAAGCACAAAGACACACACACACACACACACACACACACACCGACACACACACACACAAGCCCCTCGACACCAGTCACAGCAACAACGGTCGTGGCTGTTGCTTTTCCTGCCAGCTGGAGAATGCTGATGGAGTGTGATTGCCTGCAAGTAAGTTTGTGTGTGTGTGTGTGAGTGTGTGAGAGAGAGAGAGTGTGAGTGAGAGAGAGAGTGTGAGAGAGAGAGAGAGGGGAATGGAGAAGAGACTTGGAATAGGGGTGGGGGGAGTGCTGCACACCTGGCATCTGCCACAGATGGGCGTAATCATCTCCCTCGCTCCCCTTGTTGCCTCGCACGCCAGCAACAGTCCCCTCCCTGTGACTTCATCAACCAGAGACGTTCACTAACTAGACAGGAGAACAGGGGATTTCGGTCACGTTCAGCGCAGCGTTTGTCAGTTACAGTGGGGTAACTTTGCTGCTTTTCATCCGAAGAGACGTGCAGCGAATACGATCGCAAGCATTAAGGAGCCGGTAGGACTTCATAGGACCCAAGGACCTTTTTCCTGGGAGTGGAAACCCGCTTGACTATTCTGCCCCCTCCATAGCGGTTATGACCCCCCCTATTTACAGTATGTAGGCCATTTGCTTTGTTATTATTGGGAAGTGCCTGTGTGTGTGTGTGTGTGTGTGGTCACTAGCTATGGACCACTCTTGTTGTACTTTCTTGGGTGAAAATGTTGTACTTTGAGAACGGAAGGATCGACTGGAAGCCTTGTTAGCAGGGAGACTAGGGGGGGGGGGGGTGTTAATGTGACAAAACACCATGCAATTTATTTATCAGTACAAACCTAAATACATATTCCAGGGGAAACTTGGCAGGCTCACGTCTGGGCGGCTTCCTCCGCTGGGGAGGGGAGCCCACCCTTTCCAGTGGCGGCCAGCGGGCTTTGATGTTTATTTTAACAGCACCCCCCCCCCTCCGCCGGCTGCTGCTGCTGCTCAGACCTCTTTTGTGTCTGTCCAGGTACAACAACCTCCTGGCCCCCCCGAGATACAGAACAACCCGCCTTGGCCGTCCTCTGTGCTTGACCCCGGGGTTAGGGGATGTCCTGCTCCCGAAACACACACACACACACACACCCCCACACCCCCTCCCTGGACACTCATCGCCCCTTTCCATCTATCGCCCACCTTTCACCTCTTTTGGACACACACACACACACACACACACACACACACACGGGTATAGGACGCATTCTCACATGCACACTCCAGTGTGACCTAGACCCTGTTTATGCCCAGATGGAAAAAAGGGGTATCTCTGTGTGTGTGTGTGTGTGGGGCTGCATTCCGACGTGCAACACGTCTGTACACCACGTGGATTCTGGTACGTGCTACACAGCCACGCCCGCTGCAGAGGAGCGGGGAGGAGGCGATTTGGGGGAGGGGGGGGACATTTCCTTTCACTGGCTGCCAATCCATCAAGGCTCAGTACACCGCTGTGCGGGCCGACAGGCAGCGCCGAAAAGAACAAGGGCCGGCAACAGAGGCCCCCTCTCCGCGGCCATCACTCAACCTCCCCCACCCACCTACCCCTCCGCAGCCCCCGTCAGACTGAACTCTCCGTGACCTTTGGGAGGCTCCATACCAACTTCCACTCCTTTAGCGCCCAGTTAGCCTTAAAGACGCAGACACCGGCGAGAGGGGCAGGCGGTGCTTTGCGTCCTCCGTGGGTGTGAGCGATGCGTCCGTCAGTCGCGACTATACAATACAGGGATAGGAGAGTGAATTGCTTTAAATGATGGAGGATGGATGTATAAGAGACCGTGTGTGTGTGTGTGTGTGTGTGTGTGTGTGTGTGCGCCTGTATGCGCGAGTGTGTCTCATCCCTTTAGCCATACAGCCTCTCCCTGACAACCAAATTGTCAGACAGTGCTGAGAAGACCCACAGAAGGCTATAAAAACTGCCCAGACGCGCACACGCACACGCACGCACACACACACACAGAAGGGGTGGTGAGAACACAAGTTGACATCATTAGGTTAGACACATTTTTGTCACGCTTTCAGATTCAACGCGTCTGCATATTGCCGACGAGCTACCTCCCCCCTCCCTTCCCTCTCTCCCCCTCTTTGTCCTGTTTACATCTTTAATACCGGAGATGCCCCGGCTCATCAGGGCCGTCCAGACACGGGTGCTGGTGGGATCTGAGCAAATAAGGACCCAAACAGAAAAACAGGGGGAGGGGATGGAATGTAAAAACAAAAGTGCGCCCTTGAGACGCCGCCTGGTACACAAGCTTTAACGTTGCCTCACAACGCCCGCCGATATTATTTGTGGAGGTTTTGTTGCATTTGCCCAGGTTTTCCTTTCTTTAAGAATCAGATGAGGCCCTCTCCCCGGGTCGGCGTACATTAGCGCGGCTCTGGGCACGTCTCAGTAACTCATAGTAACTTGGCGGTGTTGTGCTTTTTGCCCGTGTCCCGTTGGCTTAATTGTGTTTTCTTGTGTGCTGTTCTTTTTCCAAAAAGGTTCTGCTGGAAGACCGCAACATGATGAGTGTGTGCTCAACAGGGGAGAATCTTGTTACTGTGATGAAAGCCTGAGGGCAGTGTGTGTCTGTGAGACACAACTATATCACATCTGGGGCCTAGAAGCTGCAAAACAACCGCAGCCGTCAGACGAATCCTTTAGATGAATAATTACGTTTGAAGTTTTCAGATGGGTACGTTTTCCGGGTAAGGAAATATGTTTTACAGGAAGAAAAACACAGGAAAACAACATGCCAGTAATGGAGAGGCTCTGCGGCCAATCATATTAGTCGGTGTCAATTCCGAACAAAAATATTAGTTGTGAAGGGAAATGCTGGTGGCAACGCATTGGAAAGTAACGCATTACTGTAACCAGATTATTTTTCCCACTAATTCTTTGCCTGATTAAAAAAAAAAAGGCCAAATAATGGCATAATTAATTTGAAACTATCGTTTTTGTTTCTACGCTGCCTACCAACTTGCACATTGTAATTACGTGTATGTGTTCAAACAACAGCTGCTGGTTGTATGCCGCTTCACGCTGCATATTTATAAAACTATTTATCCCTTTGCCTAGAGTTGGACTTTTTATAACCCCTTCAGGTTCATTTAGCTTTATCATTAGCTTTATCCATCCTATACGTATTATAGCAGTACTTTATCTGTATAATGTCCTTTATGCCATATTCGCTGCAGGGAACATTCTTGACTTGACACCATGCGAAGGGGAAACACAGGGCATTGAGGAACTGATTTTCCTTAGCACCCCTTAAAATGCCTGCAACTACAGTCAATCTGAATTTGGAACAGTTTATGTAAGGCTTAGGCAGTTTATGTAAGGCATTCATTTTGGCAATTTTTCAGTAGTGTAAATGTATACCAATAATGGATCAAAGCGTGATTATCGCTCAACCCTTAATGTTTATTAAAGTAGATATTTATTTAATCTTGTTTTGTTTCAACAACCCAGGCTGTTATGGGATATACTTTTAAAAGCAGTAAATAGCTTCAATGTTTTATTTACAATTTTACTGTTGACAAACCACGGCATATTCACACCACAGTATATACACGCACACACAAAAGTTTGCAAATTGAAGTAGGCCTTCCTCAGTTTGTTTTTCTATGTGCGCGTGTGTGTGTGAAAACATGGAGTAAAACAATATTTTATTTGCATCACAACCCAGAGATGGATCCGCTCGCCCACTGAGCGATGGGAGGAATGGATAACTCACTAACATCTGGCCGAGAGACAGTAAAGAGGGATTTAGTGCTAGCCCCGGGAAGCTGGGAGAATCTCTGTGTCCATTTAACGCTTTATTACAGAGCCAGCAGCCCCGTGCTAACTCACTTAGCCTGGCGTACAGGGGCTAGACTGCCTTTCACACTGCCTGCGACACAACTCACACACACACAAAGAGTAGATCTTTCTTTGTGGATTTGTCTGTAGATCCTCCAACAAGTTCTACATTTGTGTGTCTATCAGTGTCGGTTGTGCCATTTGTCCACCCTTTATTGTTGGTCTTTGTCGTTCTCCTCAGAGTCCTCTCACTGTCTTTGTCTTTCAGTTCCTTACCCATCCGTTCCTCTCCTCTCTCTCCCTTTTGCCTTCTCTGTCGTTTACTGTGACTCATTTTAGTGTAGCTACACTCTCTCATCAAATCTCCCCCTTTACGCCCTCTCCCCCTCATCCAACCCTCACCATTTTCAATTCATTGCCCCCCTCTCTCTCTCTCTCTCTCATTGTATCTCTCTGCCTCGCTCTCCCCGGGTGTTCACCCGGGTAGATGACAATCAAATGAGTCATTGAGCATTGAGGAGGGAGAGCGAGGGGGAGGATTAACTAGCCAAAGTGAGCATGATCGCTGTCACACTCCACAACCTCATTCATTGGAGGTTACCGTGGTATCAGGAGAGAGGGGGAGGGGCCACTGCCATCCGTGTCTTAAAGGGCCAATGCGTCGCGGTAATATGGCCTTTTAGGAGGAAAAACAACAAAAAACGAAACAATGGCGTTTAACACTAGCCTATACATTACTATGGAGGTAAAATAGGATTACGTCACCCTTTGAAACCGTACATTAAATGGATGTAGCTCAAGGCCTACTTAAGACAATAATGATCTATTGCCACAGTTAAGGAACAACACATTTTCTCGTTTCAACTGATCTTAAAAAAAAAAAAAAAAAAAGATTCTTGTTTAACTACTGATTTATACAAGTAAAGCTTCAAAATTGGTCTCACCGGGTTTGCCTGTAAAATAAACTCCCATTCAGCATTCAGAAACGACTTTCTTCTCCCCCCCCCCCCATTTAGCGGTGCATTCTACAAGTAACAGATCTGTGTATTCAGGGCCTGTCAACCCAGGCTCAGCCCTGATTCGCGCTACACTCTAAACAGGCCGGCTAAGGCAACTGGTAATGTATATGGTCCCGCCACGACGCCACATGAGGGACTGTCTCATTACGTGGCCCCACCTGGGCATGGGTGCCTGGGCGCGTTTTCTTGTATAGCAAGTGCTAAAATGACGGAGTGCACCTGCCTCTGTAAGTGTGTGTGCGTACACGGGGCGGGGGGGGGGGTGGTCTCCTGCGGCAGGAAGAATGAGTTGATACCCTCCGTTTGGCTAATTAAGACACCAGTCGACGGAGAGGGAGAGCGGAGAGATGGCAGAGAGGTGCTAATTCGTAATTGACGTAATGGATGAAATCTGTCTGTGGGGTTTTTAGGGCACACGCGCACGGTGATTTCAATCTGATTATCTGACACACACACACACACACACCTTTGTGTGAGAATTGAAAATATGCATTTTCATTCTAGCAACGGTATCTCAACGCAACAGTTACACAGGTCACCGGTGCACGCACACGCTCGCGCCCATGCGTATTCATCGTGCCACACGTAGTCGCAGAGTGGAGGAGTGAGGTTGGACTGAATCAAGGCGTCGCTCAGTAGAACCGTCTCTTTTTCTATCAAGTGGCTTGAAGTGTGAATGATAACTTTGAATATTGTAATTACTAAACTGTTTTAAGGAGTAAATGAGAAACCTTTGAGTAATGTTATGCAAATGCATAGATAAAGTAACCTTGTTACATGATGCTGTCCGTATGCTAGGAGAATGTTATCTACTTGCAAAACTGGTGGCTAACCGGTTCAACTGTGGACAAATGTACTAATTGTAAGTCGCTTTGGAGAAAAGCGTCTGCTAAATGTAAATGTAGGTGGGAATGCATCTCCAAATATATGCCGTCCCACTGCATGACCTTGAGAGGGAGGTCAGAACTCGTTAGATGGTCATTTGTGGAGAGAGGAACGTCGGCTGTGTTTCCAATTTCATACTTTTCACTTCATTTGGTGTTCCATTTCAAAGAGACAGCGGGGGAAGTAGAAGGAAACTGAAGATAGAGGATTCTGGCACTGGTCCAGTGGGGGCGGACTCATGCAACTGCCATTTAACCATCATCCTGCCATATTTTACATATATGGACTACCAAGCAGGGTCAGTTTGACCCTCGGTCAAAACTGGAAAACAGTTAATAGTTCATTTGCATATTGTATAAAACAAAACGTTTTTCCGATAAGCCAAAACATGACGGGTTAGCATGGGCACTCTGACCGGTCTGCGGCTATGCAGCCCCGTACGCAGCAGGGGGCGCTGCACTGTGTTGTGACACATTCCTCCCATAACCAAAATGACCATTTTCCCTGACTTACGCCACAGCCGCCCTTCTGTCGGTTTGCTGCCCTCCCGTGTCGATGAGCCTTAACACTTAACGCTTAACACCCCGTCGCCGGTTCTTGGCTCGTCCCTCCTCGGACCACTGTGGGCGGGTTCTCTGCCGACGGTGACACCCCACAAGCCTTGCCGTTTGGAAGATGCTCCGACCCAGTCGTCTGGCCGTGACCGCTTGGCCCTTGTCAACGTCGCCCAGGTCTTTATGCCTGCCCATGTCTCCCCCCTTCCAACATGTTGACTACGAGAACCTCTTACCGTGTACTACATCGCAGACCTTGACATGCACCATTATTACGAGATAATCCAAGTTATTTGATTCATCTGTGACGGTACATAATGTTTTGTATGTACCGTACAAGAAATAGGGATTGGGAGAACTGTTTGAACATTTTTGACTGAGTTCAGCTCCACCGAGTGCAGAGCAGCCATTTTTAGGTCACGCGGCGATGTGCAATCTCATAAAATCGGATCTTCGGAAGCAGGTTTCCAAAGTCATGCTGAAAGATGAAGTATAACCAGCCTAGGGCTGCTCTTGAAATCCATTTCCCGGCTCCAGTCTCTTTAACATGCATCGTGTGATTGTAGGACCTCACACATTGCCGGTTATGGGCTGACGTGTTGGATATAGCGAATGCAGCTGCAGTTTGTCTGCGGTATGCTGGGGCTGTCTTTGACAGTGTGGCACTCTGTGTCACACCAACAGACAGCCAAATAAGCCCTTGGCAGCGTAAACAAAGAGAGATTACACCCTGGCAAGAGGGAGTGTGCCTGTGTACTGTACTCCTGGTATTAAGGGGAGGATCTTAGCATGGGAGATGAGAGAGGGGAAGAAATGCATAGAGTCAGCAAGACGGATAGCCACAAGACAAACGGTCACAGAGGCCAAATATACCAAATGATACACACACATTCAACCTCGTCTGACTCCCATGTGTGAATAACAGAAGGCTAAGGTTACCATTGTGTAGGGGTTTGTGCCAAGCCGGTGTCTAAGAACTATACAAAAGCGATAACCTGATACAAAATGATAAGGGGTTGGGTTTCCTCAGGAGACATTCCAGTGACACACTGTATGTTTCAGCATAATGTTGTCTTCCCCCCTGGATGCATCTAAACAGTATGCCCTACAGGTGACTCTACTCGATTGAACCCTGCTTTTCTACCCCAGGTCACTGTTTACATTATGAAACACCAACCGTTTTAGTGTGGGGGTCTATAGTGGAGGTCTGTAGGGCGAGGGGTAGAGAAGGGTGTGAGACCACATGGGCTCTTTAGGAGGAGGGGTAGAGAGGAGCGTGAGCCACTCAGGTGCAGGAGAGGTGGGTGCCGTCTGAGCTTTTTAACATTTAAGCTACTGTAGCTGGCTAATTTGTAGAGGTCAAATTATTTTCCTGTTATGGTGTCAGTCTTTTTGGGAGAAAATGTACTGTACAAGACATTAAAAATTAGCCTGGAGTAACATGAGGAATGAGAGCTTCTTTTTGGTGGCAAGACTTGAGTGCTGTTAAATGGCTCCATGCGAGGTGAAAAGCATTGTGGAGATAAGCTGCAGAGATGAAGTGTGTCATTTAGTTGTTGCCCTTATTAGGTCCTAGTCATTTTCTATCATCACCATTACCTGCACAGCAACACTGCCAAATGAATGAGACGAAGAAGGGGAGGGGAGAGCCTGTGATATAACCATCAACTCTGAGAGTGTGTGTGTGTGTATGTGTGTGTGTTTGTGTAATCTAACCTTGCCGTCTTCCCGGGCCAGCTGGGGAACATCAGAGTGTTTGCGTCGGTGGAGGATGATTGAGATAGTGTCATTCCTCTTAGCCTGGAGCCCCAAGTGCATTATGGGTATGTCAAACCATTATCCTAGACATTTGGCATATCTGCTCGGGAACACTACCTTCCATCTCCCTCTTCCCTTCTCACTGTTCACTCACTCTCTCTCTTTGAGGGAACAGTTTCTTTTTTTTTTTTTATTCTGCCCTTGCAACCTTAAATCACCAGATGGTGATCAGGTGGACAGGAGGATTAACAGTCACTTGCTTTGATGCATTTGTGACAGTTCTGAGCCCTTATGCCCTTTGTTCAGTAGATGTGGTTGTCAGCTGCTGAGTACTTGGGATCTGTGAATGTATCTGTAATCAATCGTCAGACATGATGTAGACAAACATGGGCCAGTGCGATCCACATCACACGTCACACTGGAGCACCTATTAAGCATCAGAACAGCAATTCAAGTTTTATTTAAACGTTACATTTAAAATGTTTAAAGCCAGCTCGGTAGGTTGCATTAAATGATTACTACGAGTTGAGTTTTGGTTGTATGACGCAATAGTTTGCATTCCGATTTAGTTTAAACAAAAGATTGACAATTCATTGCCAAAAAAAAGTTATTCATAGAAGCTGTTAAATTTAACAATAATTTTACGTAAAATACAATGACTTCTGTTTTGCAATTAAGTGTGCCAGTCCTATAACAGCTCTTTCTGGGTCAAATTCCTTGAACATTACGTGTGTCGAATCAAAACGATGATTTGGTGAGTGATATTTAGACAGACTCCTCTGTCTCACATGTATGAAACCAATTTCCCCGTCCATCCGTGATGCGTTCGTGTACGTTTTTCCCTTCTTTCTGGTTGCATCAGGGGCTATCTGCGTCAAGAATCCCCACTCTCTTCAAAGTCTCTGCCAGTCAGGGGCTATCTGCGTCAACAGCCTCCGTCTCTCCCAGCTAGTACGCCTGTCAGTGCCCCGACACGGCGGGATCAACGTCACGTGACCGAGCCGCGCGATGGGGGGGGGGGGGGAGGCACTACGTGTTAGCAGGCGTGAATGGCCTGACCATAATACAGCGCCAGCTGAGAGGTCATGGGGGGGATGACCCCAATACCTGCGTCAGAGGAATATTATGGCCTGGAGGACAGATTATTGTTGTAAATTGGGGGTTAGCTTCCTTAAGCCTACGTGAAACGTTTTATGTTCGCTGTGCTAGAAGCAGAGACTTAGTTAGGATGGCGTTTGCTTCAATACCGGGGGGGAGGAATCAGCAATGGGATGATTAATTAGTTAACAATTTATATTAATGTTCATTGAAAGACCTCTACTTAGAACGCAATTAATTCTAATTAAAATAGCGGCGATGGTTATGTCGGCAAGTAAGAAAAAAAAGAAAACAATATAGGCAAATTAAGCTAATTAAATGGGGGTTGGTCTGAAAACCCTGCAGTTATCAAGAACCGATGATGCCTGAAAATCAAGTCAAGTTGATCCAATGTGTTTGTGCACAAAAACATGGAACAGCTTGTTTTACAAACAAGTCACGGCAATGTCTTAATCCATTACGAGCGTGGGAGATTGCAAGACCTGAAATATAGATGGGGCTCAACCCAGCCTAAATCACATTTCATCATAAAAAGGCCGCAACAGATTTGTACTGACTATTATCTACGCTGACACTACTGTGGAGTATATTCACGATTCCTCAATTCCCCCCCCCCCCTCTCTCTTCTTCATCTGTCTCCCTTCTGTTTTGCTTAAGTTTGAAATCCCCATAAGGCGGTGGAAGATTGACGTTCGTTCAGCAGAGTTCACAGTGAAGGAGCTAGTGTGATGCACTGAGCCCACCCAAACCTGTCAAGCCCGACAAACAGGCCGTCTGCTCGGCTACGCCAGCCCAGATATCACAATGCGTGTCACCGCAAATGGACCACTTCCTCTGTGTGGGTGTGTGATAAGGCCACTCACCTCCACATGACCCGATAGCTGGCGTTCCCCCTCTCTCTCCCTCCGTCTCTGCACCCACACTTTTCTCACTTTAATCCAATATTCCCTTCTTTGTGCATCTTGCTGCCCTCCTCCCTCACACACACACACACACACAAACAAACAGCAAACGGAGAAAAAGTATCTCAGCCGAAGATAAGACGTGCTGTGCCAATCACCCATCGTGGTACTTAGTCCCCATGACAACTGCCTGTCCATCAAACGTCACACTGTCACATCGCAGCTGCGTTCTGTCCTACGGTGCGCCGTGTCATGCACCAGCTTTAGTGTGTCACCCGCTATCTGTTTCCCAGTCTGTCAATCACCGCGGCCTTCTGCCTCGCCGTCAATCAACCCGTCAAGTTTGTGGTTTGGTTCTGTCCATCCCTCGCTGTAAAGCGTCTCTTGTCAGCACAGCTGACAGCAAACAACTGAAGTATTTTATTTATTTTTTTACAACTTTAATCAATTTTACAGTTTGTGCTTTTGCTCGTGGCTGTATCAGACCTAGGCCTACCTGATATCACCAGACGTACGGTATGCTAGCATGTAGGCTACTCGGGGGCGGACTTAAACAAGAATTCAGGCCGGGAATTTGAATCCATCCCAGGCCACCCTGTTCACGCAAACCAACAGACCACTCATTTTGTTGGCTGACCCATGCTGGGTGTGTGTGTGTGTGTGTGTGGGGTAGTGTTCTGGACTGACCTGGTCCCTTACCGGCGAACATGTGGCTTATTTTGTGTCTGTGGCAATTTTACCGCTCCACCTTTCCTCCCGACAATGATGCATCGCCTCTTACAATATCGCATGCTCAACTTGCACTCAAGACTGTTAGTATAGACACCCAGTATTTAAGTAAGCAAGTACAGCATCACTAGCATGCATCTCCAACCTTAAGGCTTTGCACCGGAACTACGGGTAAAGTGCATTCTGGGAGAACTCTAAGCCAAATAATATTGATTGACAGCACACGATTGGACCTCTTTAGTGGCGTTCAGGGACATGCCAGGCCACTGATCTCACGGGCGGTTTGGGAACGAGGTGGGGTAGCGATGTGACAAAACTTCATTCATTCCTCCTCCCCCCCCCTCCCCCAAATCTCCTCGTTGTTAATCTAACTTTGCATGTCAAAACGTCAATTCCACAGCGAGGGGATGTGACAAGTCCCAGAGCCCAGGGGGGACAGCTCCGAATGGAAGGTCCCAGCGCAAATTGATTTAGATTTTCCTCTAAATCAGTCAGTGTTTAGCTTTAATACAAACTGATCAGAGAGGCACTCGGACAACACGACAGGACAAGGAGACCGGGGACAGTAACTGGAGAGATTAGCCCTGTCACCGCAGAGATCAGCGAGTGTAGCTGTCGCTCACACACACACACACACACACACACACACACACACTAAAGTCCTTCCACATGATAAAACGTAGTCAGTCAGTGCCAAGCATTCACATTTCAGAGCTTTCAAATACACTCACATGCAAATTGTTTACGTTTTCACTCACATATGGTGACACACACACACACACACACACACACACACACACACCCCCCCTACATCACACACCTTCACCAGCCCAGACAAGTAGCGAGCACTGCTCATACCCACTACATATTTTACAGAGCTGCACAGCCAAGGTGATGCTGAACCAACACGCACTCTCTTGCTATGCCCATGGCTTCTGTTGAGTCAATAGGGTAAACCAAGATGGGAGCAGAGTTCAGCCCAGTTGACATAATTATGCATGCGTATGTTTGCAGGGCAAAAAAAACAAACAAAAAAAACACAAGGCCACAAACTAACAAAGAAAAACATTCTTACCTCTGGTAAGATAGCCTGACATGCTCAAGGGTACTTCGGTGGTAACATGTGATGCTCTGTTCTTTCCCCCTACAATTCCCAGACAGCACAAGCAGTCAAACCAGCGACAGTGTGATAAAAAACGAGACCTTTGGCTATGATTACAACATTGAACAAATTCTTGCGTACATTAACACAACTCTACACACAGCTGTCCAAGGTTAAACAACAGCTTGATGGAAAGAGAAGAAGGCTAGATGGAAGGAAAATGCAAAACTGTTCCAATCATTGACACTGGCATATTCAATACAAATTTCCAAACAGTGCTTGGTTTCAAAGTTCAAGCCCGCTATCGCTACAAAACTCACCCTTGATGTAGAAGGTCTTGTTCCTGGCCATCCAAGCATCCAAAGTTCAAGCCCGCTATCGCTACAAAACTCACCCTTGATGTAGAAGGTCTTGTTCCTGGCCAACCAGCATCCAAGTAACCAGCTGCTGGCGTTTTTATGGAAATCCTCTTTTTAGGTTTGTTTTTAGTCGTTTGTGGGGCGAAATGACAGATAGAAGAGAAAAAACCACAACCTAGAAAACTAGGCTGCAACTTCCCCCTGGCATCAGTGTTTTCCATCCAAGATGGCCGCCACATGTTTTTCACAGGTGCTCCCAAACAGTCTTAATTGACTCTGTCTTCAAGACATTGGCTCCTCCCAAAACACCCACCTCATGGGCTGTGTTCAGGACGCTCTGACGTCTACTTTACGTTAAATGAACGTTAAGTAAATTATTTCAGAATGAGACATTATACCTTTTAGGTGAAATAAGCTGGTAATGTAATGACATTTGCTACTGGTGTTTAATAGTGGTGATGACAAATACTCACAAATATGTATAAAACACCCCAGCAGGTTCCACGTTTTATTACACAACACTCGCCACGCCTATTAAACGCAGGAAACGTCTTTGAAAATTAAACAAGACGCGCTATTTACATATACGTGCACTAAAAAAAATTCATATTTTCAATGTAAACTTTTATTTCTGTAAAATACATCAAACATGAATAATTAATAGTTTAATTGAAATCCCTCTGTACGCTGAAAGTTTGCTCAATCCACAACACTCCT
This sequence comes from Percopsis transmontana, assembly GCA_025447815.1. Taxonomy (NCBI): domain Eukaryota; kingdom Metazoa; phylum Chordata; class Actinopteri; order Percopsiformes; family Percopsidae; genus Percopsis; species Percopsis transmontana. Next base: position 9,114,642 of record JAOEHI010000018.1, on the reverse strand, counting down.
TTCAGAGCCTATGGCTGTTTCTGTTTGCAGTGTTTCCCTTGCAGCTGTGGCAGCATTGTGTCGGGTATAGGGACGGACAAGATACCCCTGGCCCTTGCTGCTTAGCACATCCCCTGTACCGGTGCCTGCTCATTTGCAAGAGCTTGATGGGCTTGAACTCTTTTGAGTGGATGGGAAGTGACAGCATCAAAGCCTGAGCTGAGCCAGTCAAACTTCACAGCCCCTCCTGTCAGTTGGAAAGTCCCACGGGGAGGGAGGGTGGGAGAGAGGATGGGGGGGGGGGGGGGGGGGGAGCGGGATGGGAGGGAGGGAGGAAGAGGGGAAGGAGGGAAACACACGTGATATAAGAGGGAGAATTTTTATGAAACCCACGACAGCTAAACCCAG
>JAOEHI010000018.1:9084396-9097836 GCA_025447815.1 Percopsis transmontana | reverse complement strand
ACACACACACACACACACACACACACACACACACACACACACACACACACACACACACACACACACACACAGCAACTACACTGGCAAAGACTATGGGATATCATGGACGTCAGTGGCCCGGTGCCTAGCATTCCTTCCTGTAACAGGCCATCGCTCATCTCAACCTGGTATGTAAACACTCACGAGGAACGGGTCAGCAGCAAGGGTGTGGCACAGCACACCGCATTCAATCCAGTGAGCCATTGTCAACGGTGCCGGTCGTCTTGATTCAACAATGAAATAGATGTAGAACTTTGAAGGTACGCTTTGATTTCGTTATTAGGGACGGGGGGATTCAAGTGAGTTCAACGATACTGTGCTTCAGCATTTTTTATATCGTCCGGTCGAGTGAAAAAAAAGGCAAAAATTATTTTTTGCCAGAAAAAAGTCAATGTAATCTTAGTGGGAGTAATCGTCTGTTCGCATCAACTACATTCTGTACTGTTGGGTCTTGTTCATAAAAAAACAACAACAATGGCAGACGCAGACGGACCTGCAGAACCCGAACCCCCCCCCCGTATGAAAACGCCACGTTTCCATAAAAAAAAAATCCCAGTGTCGCAATATCTATAGAATCGCTGGTTTAAATGCCAGAGTGTACCTTTAATTCAAATGTGTTAGGCCTTACTGTTTTATAATGCAGATGATATCCCAACACCCAGCTACCCCCAGCCCTGCACAAAGCGTAAGGGAGACAGGAAAGAAAAATACATTCCAAAACACGCAGGCGGTGGGGAACTTTGAAAACAAAACTCAGTATCTCAAACCTCAAGGTGTGATAGTGTGTGTGTGTGTGTGTGTGTCTGTGTGAGGGCATCTACACAACCTGCCATCTGCGTCACCAACACACACTTCAACCGAACCACCGCACTCCCACCCCGCACTGAACACCGCAACTTGAGTGTGTGTGTGCTTGTGTGTATTTACGCGCGAGCGCTAGCGTGTGTTGGCGTGCGCTAGCATTGCATCAGCAGCCACGCAGAGAGGAGTCTTTGTCATTGTCAGGCTGCTGGTTGCCATCGGCGATGATACGACACTGCCGTGGGATAAACAGATGCACAGATATCCCACAGCCTATCACACACACACACACACACACACACACGCACGCACACGCACGCACACACACACACACACACACACACACACACACACACTGTACTGTACTGCTGCAGTCTAACAACTTTTTGCCTTCAGGCAATTTCTGGAGCTTGGCTGTGGAACATACAGACTGCTTCAGTGTTCCATGTAACGAGCTAAAGGCATCCCTTTAAAAACAGGCCTTCAATCTTGCATTGTTAACACCCCAATTCAGAACCGCGTGTTATACAACCCCTATCCAGACCAAGCAGTCTTGAGCAGTATCTGCTATTTTAGCAGGACTACATGAAATGCGCGCCCATCGTAGTATTAGCTATATTTTAACGATAAATTGAACACACGAAGAAGAAGTATTACGGCGCATTCTGGGTCAACCCCCGGTCTGTCTCTCCCAATTCCACGCTCAGATATCGCTCTCTCCCCCCTCTATCTCTCTACCTCCGTGTCTCCCTCTCATCAGCCACCCACCCAGCCCGCACATACGTGCAGGCGAGCAGACCCACATGTACACGCCATCTGTTCTGAATCAGCCAAAAACGACAGCTGTTTAAGAGAACAATGCTTGGGCTGTGGAAGCAGAGCGCGGCAGAACAGCACTCTCATCGAGAACAAACATCAACGTGAGATCTTCTGCTCTGAATCGCACACGTACACATACACGTATCTGGCTTCGCGCCATTTAAATACGCGGCCGTTGTTTTCATGCTAATTTACAGGCAATGTGTGGGCTGTACGGGGGGTGTTGATTTGACTGGACGACCGTAGCAGGTAAGATAGAGCTCGTGTACATTTTTCCTGAACCTGAAGTTGTATCTACTAACGTAGTGTCTATGTTCGTCAGCGGAGTGTCTAATGTGGGGCACGGACGAACACAGGATGGAGAACGAGGAGAAGAGACCAAGTGGAGAGGAGGAGGAGGAGGAGGAGGGTGGCAGGTCTTGGAAGTCAGTCAAGACTGGTGCCACACACACACACACACACACACACACACACAATCCCCAAGGCCTCCCTGGCTCGGGTCCAGGCTGCTAAGATCACAACACTATGACCCAGGATACCAAGATAAATATGGAGAAACTTGCACGCACACACACACACACACACACACACCCACACACACACAAACAACAGTACGCCGCTGGAGAGGAAGTAGCCCGGGCCAAACACACCAGGCACGCAGGTGCTCCTTTAATTAGGAGAGAGAGAGAGAGAGAGAGAGAGAGAGAGAGAGAGAGAGAGAGAGAGAGAGAGAGAGAGAGAGAAAGGGGCAGAGGAGGTGTCTTAATGTGATTTTCCGGAGAGAAGGCCGAAAGCGAAAATGTGGCATTGGAAACCAACGAGAGGAAATGGATGCTGATGTATTTTTATGTATTATATTTTGATGCTTGACATTGTTATTACACAATAAACAGTTTTATTGTCATTAAATAGATAATTCCCAACTGAAACAAACCCAGTTAAATATTATATTACCGTAGATAAACCGTAATGATTTTGAAACCAAATAATACATTAAAAGAACAGTGATGAATTCATCCACAACACTGGTGAAAGTAAAACACGTTTTTCAGAAACGGAATGCGAAACCTCATTTCTGATACTTGTCTCCGAATTCCTCTCTGCCCACAAAGTGGGACATTGCTTATGTGCTGCACAGATGTTATGATGTTAGGAGACACTTTATCATGGTTATATAACCACTTAACAGGCCTATCAGACACACAGGCACGTCAACACTGTCTGTTTACACATCTGCTTAGCACCAAGGCCGTGGAGTTTGAATGTGCGTCTGTCCGGGTGCGCGCGAGACAGACTGAGGAACAATGAGAGGGGGTGAGAGAGAGAGAGAGACAGATGGAATAAGAGAGAGAGAGACAGAGAGAGAGAGAGAGAGAGAAATAATATGCTCCCATGCCCTCATGGGGTCTTACAGGCTTATGAAGGGTAATAGTTCTGATGAGACTTTTGAAGACACACCGCTCCATTGAAAATGGCCTGTGTGTGTGTATGTGTGTAATAATGCCAGCAGCGGCCATTCCTAAGTTGATGAGATCTTATAATCTCCTCCCTTCCTTTCCATTCCTTCCCAATCACTACAATGACCCGTGTTAATGAAGTTAATTGAATCTGAGATCGATAATACTTAATTATTGTGATTTGACATGCACATGCACATTAGTTGGCTGGTCGTGTGTGTGTGTGTGTGTGTGTGTGTGTGTATGTGTGTGTGTGTGCGCGTGTGTCGGGGAGGGTGGCTAAAGGGGCATGGCTGTCTGCACTGAGTGCTGGCCGATCGGCGAAGCGTGCCATCGATTCTGAAACACCCGGCATCGACCCAGGCGGCTGACAAATGGAGCGGTTCCTTCAGCTAGCTAGCAACATTTACACTAGCATCAGGATGCAATGATACCTACTTCTCTAATAGGCTAAACACCGGTGGTAGCATACACAGCTGTCAGCTAACCTAAACAAGCTTCTTCTTTATTTCTTTATTTTCCTTCAAAACATAAACGCTGCCTGGCAAAACAAAAGAAGATAAGAGCTATACAAATATTGTATTACATAATTATTATGTAAATTATTATCACAATATATAATAATGAGATATGCTAGCAATGACTAGCCTATTGCACAGTAGCACAAATATTAGAAAAAAGCTTATATTTATGCTACATGCCAGTAGCATGCAAGCCCACATGCTAGACTGATACGTGGTCATGTACCATAGTGTAAACTATGCAAAATGTCTCTCAGAAAACTAAATGGATGCTGATGCGGAACACTAAGTGGGGGAAGAAGATTAGGTTTTCGGAGTGGCAACAGTTAGGGTGTTTGTGTGCGGATGCAATAGCGCTGGAACATATTGGAATAGTGAGATTATGCAGGAACACAGACGCCATTGCTGCATGCGTGTGTGTGTGTGTTTGTCTGAGGAGTGTGAGCCTGGCTAATCGTCTCCTCACGTCACTCAACTGGAGAGCTGCTGACATCGTATTTACATGCTGCTGTTGCCGCGGCGATACACAGGTATGCCTGCCTTAAGGAGCTACCTACACACTCAGGAGTGAGTGTGTGTGTGTGTGCGTGCGTGTGTGTTTTTGAGTGTATATAAGTGAGCACTATTCTATTTATTTAGCAAAGGAGATATCAGGGTTTTTTTTTCTGCATACTGTATGCAGCACTGAGTCAAGCCTGTTTTACTGTGACTGCAGTAAAACAACCCAGCGCCTAACAGTGACTGTCCCAGACATTTTTAACACAATAACACACGGTAGATAGTAATTTATATCACACACACAAACAAGCACAGGCAAACACACAAACACATGCACGCCTGCGTCAGTTACATTATGCCACCTCCCTCCCTCTGACCCACTGGTACGTACTGTTAGAGAGCTGTTTCTACAATGGCATTAACTGGAACACAAGCAACTGAACTTTTCCCTGAGAACATTTTATTGGCCTATCGATCTCTGCATCTTCAAACTTTATGTAGTAGATTCATGTTTCAATTTTTTTTTATTCAGGTAGATTTAGAAAAATAATCCCAGGGAGGAGCTGTATTAGATACATTTTCAATCAAATATTGCATCGTTATTATTTGTATTGTTAATAATAGTATTATTATGCCGAGAGACTATCCTGCTGCTGTGACAACAATGTACTGAAGTGTTACTGGGAGCTGCAATCAGAAGGGCAAAGGACTACGTAACCCTAGGGCTGCGTGGCTGTGTTCCCAAACTGTGATTATTTAAGCCTCCAGTTCATTCCAATGTCCAACGCAGATTGGAACCAGAGGCGCCCCTGTCTGTGTTTTAATTGTGACTGGAGCAACACCCTTGCAGTTCCAACATACATACTAACTCACTACAGGGGTCAATGTTACGTACAATCACACACACACACACACACACTCATCAGCGTCATCAGCGTCATCAGTGAACGGTCCTCTGTGTGTTCATTGTTATTCAGATGACCTGCACTTGAAGCGATGACATTCCCAATGCCCACAGGGCAGCCCGGGGTCATGCCCGCTCATCCCAGCGGGGACGTGTGCGTGTGCGCGCGCGTGTGTAGAGTGAACCAACGCGGTGCACCGAGTTAGTCAGGCAGTGGCAGGAAAAATTCATCACTTCCACCATTTCCCCAGGGGGCTTTCTCCTCTCCTCCTTTCTCCTCTCTCCTCCCATTCGCCCTTGGCTCCCAGCTCTCCCCTGTTGTTGTTTTTGTCTCTGTTGTTTCTCTTTCTCTGCCTGTATCTGCCTAAATCTCCAACACACAAACACACGCGCGCGCACACAACAGTTGTCTCGCTCCCTCATACTGAGAATCACACGTCTGTGTCGGTCTCCCATTAGAGAGAGCCGGTAGCTAATGGGAGAGAACAGATCTGGCTCTCCCACATCCCTGAGGCACGCACACGCACTCACGCACGCACGCACGCACGCACGCACACACACTCACGTACACACGCATCAATCGTAGATGGGGATGCATGTCTGTCTAATGTTTTACACACAAAACAACTCTCAATAATTACACTCTATTGTACACACACAGAGTAGGTAGATCTTGTGCTCACACAGAGACAACACAAACAACTCACAAACACACACAAACACACACGCACACCCCGAGACACACACACAGCAGTGCGGTGCAGGGAGGTTCTGGGTATCCATTACCTGTCAGTCTACTCTGATCTCTTTGGACAGCTCTGATCAAGAGGTGTCATCCGACCTACTCAGCTGGGCTCGCTAGGGAAGTTAGCAAGGGAGAGCGCCTATGTGTTTCTCTGTGTGTCTGTGTGTGTGTGTGTGTGTGTGTGTGTGTGTGTGTGTGTCTATTTCCGAGTGCCTGCATTTCTGTGTATATGCGTGTCTATTTCTGTGTGCCTGTGCGTGTGTGTGTGTGTGTGCATGTGTGTGTGTGCGTGCGTGGGAGTGAGCACAGTGTTTACGTAGGGGGGGAATCGCAGAGTGGACTGGGTGTAAATAAAATGACAGGATCACTTTGAGGTCCTGTCAGGTAGGCAAGAGGCGATTACGGTAACGCCCGCTCTGTTACGACGCAAATGGACAGAGTTAAATTCACCGTCTGGAGCCCGGTGTACCAGGTATAAATCTCCCGCTCCCACTCGCTCTCTCTGTCTTTCTGTCGCATCTCATCTCGTCCTCCTCCTATAGCTGTTCCTTCTGCGTTAATGTGAGGGTAGCTGATACGAGCCTGACATATGTCCTGGTGGAGCGAGAATAGGATTGTCGGGCGTCGTGTGACTGTTGAAGGGTTAGAAGCAAACAAAACTAAACAAACAAACAAATATAACAAATTGCACGCTGAATAAATGAATAAACAACGTTTAAAGATCCTCCCCAAAGGAAAGCAAGGTTAAAAACAGAAATAGGACCAAATGAATGTAACACAAGCAGGGCAGGACGGCGTCGCCATAAAAAGGTGTGAAATGTGTGAGGTTTTAGAGGAAAGAATAACGGCAGGCAATAAAGCTGGAAAACAGCACTGCTCCGAGGCAATTTAGACTGCAAAACACAAACCATTAAGTTTGTGCATTATCTTTTAATTTAATCTTGAATGATTTATAATCCATCACGCAAGGCTTCAACCATATCCAATTATTCTCTACTGCTTGATTGACAACAAAGGTGATTTATTAAGCTAATAAAAACTGATGTGCTCTCCGCTTGCTCCGAAAATAACCAACCGGACTGAGAGCTTAAAAAAGACACACACACACACACACACGCATGTACACACGTGTGCACACACACGCGTGTGGTGCTCCCTCGCTTCCTGAGGGTTAAAGAGCAATAGCAAAAATTCCATGTGTGTTTGTATATATATGTATGTATACCAGTGTTAAGTGGGGGTTAGCCTCTCTCTCTCTCTCGCTCTCTCTCCCTCTCTCGCTCTGCACCAGAGACGTTGCAAATCAAAGTGTCAGGCGTAGTGACGAGAGATGGTTTTCCAACATGCAAAGCCAAGTGATTATATTAGGCTTTAATTCCCCCATCCGGGGTATATGTGTCATCTTATTCTCCACTTTATCTGCTAATGTTACGCCCAATCACTCGATATAAAAAAATCAGGGGGCCACGGTGATGGGCGCGGTTGTCTTATGTTATTTTTTGGTGGTGGGGGTACGAGTTTAGAGTTGACATGCATATTAATGTAGGAGAGGACATTTTTACAGCACCAAGCCATGTATGAGGGCCATTTAATGAGCCTTACAGTCACAGTCACACATGGTAACCAATGGTGTTTCATCAAATGCATGATACAGCTTTTAAACATAGCCTTAATGATATGCGTGTGTGTGTGTGTGTGTGTGTGTGTGTGTGTGTTTGTATGCTTGTATAGAAATCCCATCTGTGTCCAGTAGGGGCCTACACCAAATATATCGAAGATGGAAATCTGACAACAACAAAGCGACGTACAGTATTATACACTTTGAACTAAAACAACAGAGACAGAGAGCATAGAAGATTGAAGATTTAATGCTACACAACATGTCTAAAATAGGCTAGAACTGAAATCTTAGTGTTTATTTTATTCAATAGACTTTTTAGACAGACACACTGTGCATAAGGTCTTTCTCTTTCTTTCTCTCTCTCTCCCTCTCTCTCTCTCTCTCTCTCATTCACATGCCCACACACACGCACACACACAAACACACTAGACCAAAGTGAATTTAAGGGAAGGGTTTGGCAATAATGTCTTCAACTTTCATGCTGATGAATCTTGTTCAGTTCAAGTGAATTAAATTTGCGACGGGTACAAAAGGAGGAGAGCATGGGTGGGGAGACACCATAAACTGGGGGATAAACAAGGTGAGGGGGAGCAAGGGTGGGTGCATGTGTATCATTGTGGTGTTCGCGTGTGTGTGTGCTACGTGCAGAAATGAAACACAATAAGATGTAAACAGGATATGCAATTAAGACCACTGATCCAGACTACACACACACACAGATTTTTGTATTATTGTATATCTACAATACTTTTCTATTGTGCGTTTGTATCACAATAAGAACCACTCACCGAAGTCACCGTAACTTACAAACGCACAGTGCATCAGCTAATTTCATCCACTAAACTCATTAGTGTCTTACTTTTTTATTTTTAAAAATATGTAATGTATTTTTACAACACGTTCCTTCATTATTTTACTTCTGACATGCAATTAAAAGGCAACCTGAAACCTCTGGCCAGTCTGGTGAAAACAAAGTCTTTCTGTGGCTATGATACGTCATTAGCGTGTCGTTAGCATGCATCTAGAAGTGCAGATGTGTCACATGATGGATCTCTGACCCTCGAAAACCATCAACACCTTTCTTCTCGGCCCGGGGTCTAGTGTGTGTGTGTGCGTGTGTGTGTGTGTGTGAGAGAAAATCAGAGAAAGGGCATATGCGAGTGAATGATATTTCTAAAGCAAGCATTAAAATGTACATGGTTTGTGTGTGTGTGTGTGTATGTGTGTGTGCGTGTGTGAGTGTTTTCATGTATTCTGAGGAGGGCCGCAGACAGACAGGAATGAAATATGCCAGGAAGAGGCAGCCATGTTGAATCATGTAATTAAGCCTTGAAAACAGCAAGAAAGAGAGGAAAGGATGTTTATGTCATAGAGGCTGTCAAAATGGCTCCACTGGTGTATGTGTGTGTATGTGTGTGCAATCAGCCAACTGTATGAAAGAGCCCACAAGGCACATCACCCTGGCTACAGGTAAAGTGAACAGGCAAACATACAACCTTAGAATGGGACCAAGTCATTGGAGAATACCCACTCACATACACAGAAGGCGATGGGAGAGTGACAGCTATACACTGTTTTAGAGAATAGCTAAATAAAAAAAACTTTCTTTGTTTTTAAATATGTTCCACATGTAAACAACCTCTAGCCAAGTACATTAAGACACCTACATCCTAAACTGAAACAGCTTTATTTCAGTTTCAATTCAGTTATTCATCAACATTTTCTAATTTGTATTTTTTTCTGTATTTATTGGAATGTATTGCACTCTATTGTGAAACGTATTAATAATAATTAAAAAAAACATGTATAAATAAAAAATAGTAACCTGGTACAACTGATTTTGCTTTTTATGATGATTATATGGTCGTTATCGATATTTTCATTAAAAAGCATATTATGATGCCTTAGTGACCTTAGTGACAAACTCTACTACTAGAAGCTTTTCCTGTGTTGATTCATCGCAACTTCACATATTATTGACACACAGCACTGTAGGCTTTTTATACCATGAAATCATAGTACACTATAGAATTATTAAAGGTCATTGAAAAATAGCATCAGGCATGTAAGGGCACAGTGTGTGTGTATATCTTTTGTATAACATCTGCTAAAAGACAGTGTTTGCGTCCCCTTCAAAAGTGACTCAGGCACACACACACACTCACACACAGGCCGCCATACATAACTGTGGTGGTGGAGACATAACTGTGATTTGTGCTGGCTGTGTGTAGGACATCATGTGACAGCTGAACACACACGCACATAAACACACATGCGCACGCACACACACGCACACACAGAGTTTTACACAGATACTCGCCAATGTAAAACAGATCGTCCACCATGTCTGGCATGCCTCCACACGGGCCACGATTGATTAGGGTGATTTACAACACACACACACAGACACACACACACACACACACACACACTCAATAGACTCACAGTATTAACACATGGACACCACCTATATAAGCGGCCTGCCAAAAACATTGTGCGTGTTGTGTGGGTGTGTGTGTGTGCACGCACAAGTGTGTACAGACCTGGGTTTGTATCAGGTCTCTGGAATCCATAAACACAGTGCCTCGTCAGGACTAAGCCGAACATCCCTTCCTCTTCTACAGGAAGAAATGTGCTCGCTCTCTGTCCTCGCCAGTCACTCCCACACGCGCGCGCGCACATACGCACACTAGCAACACTAGTGTGTGTGTTTCACTTAACAGTGACTCCATTAACTTGTGATTGCACTTGGAACCAAACTGCTAAACAGCTTAAACCTGGGACAAAAAGCACCAGAAAATGTCCCTTAGCAAAGCTAGCTAGGGGGCTAGCAAGCGCTGTTTAATCAAACATGATATGTGATTGCACAGTCGACACATGGATCTGCTTAAAATTACACACAACCAAATCCAGTGGCCAGATTGCCCTTTTAACAAAGGCCCCTATTGAAAAGAGGTGGTTAATTCAGACTAAAAATACCTCAAGTATATAAAAACGGACGAGCGCTTTCTCAAGCTTGATCACATTAATGGGTGTGTCAAAAGAAAAACACTGCACACAAACCTACGTTTGTGCCGAATCACCCTGAGCACTTGGACAAAACAATGGCTTTCATTTATCAAGCTAAACACTGACAAACTTGACTGGACAGCCTGAAAAAAAAAAAGATTAAAAAATGTCAGCAGCTTTGCAGACTCTTTAAATAGGCCAAAGTGTTGAATGTTAGGGTTAGGGTTAGGGTTAGGCTACCACTGTATTTCAACAATGTTACACATACAGGTATATTCGCAGCAAGCCATGACTTTCTGTTAGGTCTATAGAGGATCAAAGAAGATCCATTCTAAGAAATATTAACTTCGACAATCTGTGTTCTATATTTCAAATATATGCCAATGTAATTCCACAATAAGTAAAATTCATTAATCTACTAAATATTTACATTTCCAGTGTTACTAAGTTAAAAGTGTGCCATCAAAACATACAACTTGCAGATTTTTGCTATTTTGTTTCTGTTTAATACCATTCTAATGGTTAGCCCTGCTAAAGCATGCACCTACCATAAAGGAAATTGGTGTGGATGAAATCATCACTCTTAATCACTGAAAAGCAGGCCTGCAATGTGTAATGACCCCCCGGTTTTAAGGCATGTGGGGACAATTCATTCGGCAGAGCCAAGTCAAATGAAACCCATATGACTCGAACATACTCACTTTTTATTTTACAACAAACAACACGAGTTCATAGCATGGATAACAATCCATCTTGGGTGCTCTGGGGATCCACAATATGGTAACTACTACCCACTTATTTTGTTTATGAAAACCTTAACACCAACAAAACGCTACGGAATAAACACTGTATACATTTATTTTATCCAGGGAGCAGGATCATACTTTTCCAGAGGTAATTTTGGAAACGTAATTATTGATTTTGGGAGTCAGACCAACAACAAAAAAATGTCGCTGGCAACAGCAGATTCCGAGTGGAGCTAATGTGGTAGCTTGACAGTTCCCAGCCAGGTGAACAATGTAAAACAAAGAACAAATGTTCTACCAAAGTGAAACCTCACTGTAAGCATATTTAGTTTGTATGGCCTGGGAAAAGGACTACCCAGTCGATAACGCTACTGACTAAACCTGTGGATATACTGCGGTCTACGGGAGCCCTGTTTGACGCTTATACAACAGCTGAAAAATCCATAGCTGCATGTTAACAGATCAAATGTCTATTGACAAGTGCTTATGCAAGGTATGCAGAGGCATGCGAATAGGCTACACACACACCACGCATCCCTGTCTTCGTGCCTCTGTATGCTAGCGTGGCTTTAAATAGCCAACTCATGTGTTCATTCATTTAGTTCAATCAAAACTGAGACCGTTTTAATTGCTCTGTCCGTGGGTCTGCTGATTTTTGCGTGTGTTACGCGTGTGTGTCTATGTGTGTGTCTGTGTGTGCGCACGCACAAACACACAAAACAGACAAAAGCAGACAAGACACAAGAAAAGAGTCGAGAGAGAGATTTCAGAGTGTCTGGGTATAACCTAAGGCGAAGCTTCAGGCTAAATCATTCCTGGAAGAATGGCAGAGAGGCAGACGGCTGAATGCTAACAGGTTGACAGTTGCTCTGTCTGCAGTTTTCTCTCGCTCGCTCTCCTTCTGTCTTTCGCTCCAACTTAAACACGTCCACTCACTTTTATATCGACTATTCGCACGTAACCCCTTTCGAACCCTCTATTTTTTCTGCATGCCTTTAAGTCTGTCTCACTGCTTACCCATCTGTCTGTCTGTATCCATCTAAGTTTGTCTCACTGTCTTACAGTACCTGTCTCCCTCTATCTGTCCTTAAGTCTGTCCCACTGTCTGTGTGTGCCATGTTCCCATGCTGTTGCGTCTGGCCAGCAGTGTATGCTGAACACTGTGTGCCAGCGTTGCGTGGAGGCTGTGTGAACCCAAGATAGTAAACGATCGTGTGAAAATGTGGGAAGTCAAAACACACGAGGGACACAGCTTACGAGATCAAAGATTAGAGGAATCTTTTCTGATGACAAGCGCCTATGACTCCAGGTGAGCATGCATGCAAATGCGCGCGTTTGGGATTAGACATTCAACACACACACACACACACACACAACTATGGTGTGCGCTGTGGTCACATAATCTGTTTGTTGCGAACCTAGGCCGTATCGCGCCTCATACCCAAGCAGACTTCTTATTTGCCGGGCAGCACGAGGAACAATTTGTGGGGCTATTTGTACAGCAAGTCATGGAGATTCCAGTCAACAAAGGCAACTGGGTATAATGGGCAGCCAGTTTAACCCCTGCTGGTCAGCCATGAGATCTGCCATGCCAGGATTTAAAGAAAGGGTTAACCAAGATATGTGATATGATGGAATATCTGGCAAGATGATGGACTAACTGATGGCAGCAAGAGATCTGCAAACAAATGCTCATTTACTAGCAGGTTACTTTTAGTATGTTTAGCAGGTTAGCATGACTTGTTTTGCCTATAGTAAAAAAAAAAGGGTTATTTTTTATGTATTTTTTAAATCAGGAAAAAAACAAGAGCACTGTTGTAAACTTAGTCAATCCAGATGACGTGACAGAATGCTACAAAGGACAAAAATGAGTCTTCGCTGTCTGTCTGTGCGTACGTGTGCGCGTGCGCGTGTGTGTGTACGCGCGCGCGTGCACAGGGCAGAACGGACGAATCGACCAGCCCACACAAGTTTGTGGAACTCTCTCTCTCTCTGCCTCTCTCTCTCTCTTGCCAACCCCGCTTTTTTATTCTTTCTCCCCTCTTTCCAAGCGATCTCCTTCTAATTAACTAGAGCAGCGCCACCGACGGAAGGGCCTGTGTTATCAGTCCTCACTCAGACGCAGAGAGAGAGAGTGCACTCAAAGTCCTGGCGTCCAATAGAGAAGATCTGCCTGTATTCCTCCATTCCACATTTTCCCCTCTTGTCATTTGTTGTTTGCATTTTATCCCCTCCCTCCCCCTCCCCTCCCTTCATTCCTCCTCCTTGCACTCTAGCACC
>JAOEHI010000018.1:9065219-9075420 GCA_025447815.1 Percopsis transmontana | reverse complement strand
ATATATACTGCTAGGAGCCGAGACCAGGTATTCTCAAACTGTGGGTCGGGATTGAGGGATTGCGAGTTTACAGTATAATAAATAAATTTACAGTATAATAAATACATATACAGTATAATAAATAAATACAAAATGTCTAGATTTTTAATTGTTCCTTGGGTATAAGTTTTCCTTGTGTTTTTTATTTTTTTTTGGCCCTATGTTGTGCTATTTTGTTCATATATTCTGCCCCCCCCCCCCCACACACACACACACACACTTTCTGCACGAGCATTTCTTTGAATTGAATGGCATAACATAAAAACATGAAAAATGTTAAATATATTAACAACCATGAACATCATTGAAATGGATACACATTTAAGGAATACAAAAAAATTGCTAAATGTTTGATTTGAGAGAGGACCCCTGGTCTAGATGATGAAACAAGATGGGAGATGTGAGCGGGATGAGAGCACTGAGATAAAAGAACTAGCTAAAAGTGATAAAATAGCATTCACCTGAAGCGCAGCCTTGTCGGCATAGCTTTGAGGAGATACGAGCCAATGCCATATCAGTTCACTGAATGATCAGAAGGAAACACTGTGTCACTATTTAAAAATACATTTAAAAAGTTTGCACATGAAGGGTGCATGATTTTTTTTTTTACATTTCTACGGACCCTTATTTGCCCATCACGACCCTCTTGTGGTCAAATGGACACACTATAATTTTCAGCAATGAACCAGTTTAGCGGCAGTTATTTTGGATAAAGGTTTGCTTATCTAATGTTACTGTTTATTGTTAGTAACACTTCCTCTACAAGGAAAGGCATGAAAATGAGGAGCGGCTGAGTTGGTTGAGTGGAAACTGTGTGAGCATGGATATTTTGTTGTATCTGCATGTGTGTAGTCTAAATGTTCCTGTGCATGTGTGTTTACGCAAGTGTGTCCCTTAATTTTTCCCACGTTGGCATAATTCTGGCCTTTCAGGCACTCCTTAATTATTTTCTTAGCCAGTGGTGTGTACAGTGCTGCCTGCTGATTGTGTAAATGTTTATGTAAGCTTTGTTGCCGAGGTGTAAGTGTGCGTGTGCGTGTGTGTGCGTGTGCGTGCGTGCGTGTGTGTGTGTGTGTGTGTGTGTGTGTGTGTTGTAACTGACACATGTATGGTATTCATCACTGTTAAAGTCCTGCTTGTTGGGGGTTATGTTTTTTTATGAGGCTGGACCACAGGCTGTCTCTCAAAGCAGAGGGGGAAACCAGGGTGTGTTTTCTATCTGGAATTTTGACAAGCTACTTAACTGACACGCCTAACGGATAAAATCGGTATTAAAAATTGTGCGCTGTATTCCTGTACCATTCAAAGAAGTTCTTTTGTACGCAAAAAAAAAAAGCTTAAATAAAAAACAAATTGGAATGGAATATACCAAGTGTGTTGTTGTGATTTGATGTTGGCATAGGCCTTCATGTAGCATATCTGGAAGAAGTGGAAAATAAATGGTTGGCTATTGCAAACGGTGGTTGGCTATTGCAAACCCTGTGAAAAGAAAAGATACTTGTTGGCTATTGTACATGTTACTGCAAACCCTGTGAATCAGTGCAGAATGACACAAATGACGACAATAAAGTGACCCAAAGACCGCTTTTTCAGTTCCCCAGGCCAAATGCACACGCTATAAATGTTATATTTGCTACATATGCTAACCACAGTACATATGCTACACATGCTAGCAGCAGGATATCGGTGCCTGTTAAACAGTAGATCAAGGCACTGAAGCACCTCATATTAAATAACTTGTGCGGTGTTGTTGACGTGCTAAAACCCTTCATACACTGTATTACCAGATATGTATGCCAGATATGAAAGGGCCTCTTTTGTGATGCAGTAGGCCACTTTGTGTGCGGTTTGCGTTCACACTGTGAAATTCTGGTTATTCTAACATAAAACCCTAACATGTTCTTCATTACAACTCAAAATACAATAGATGTGCAACAATGGAAAGGCTAACATACTGCCATGCAGTAGTTCTGAGCAAAGTATTACTTCAAATAAACATTCTGTTTCCCAGTGCAGGGGTTTGTGAATAAATGGAACCAAAAAGAAACAGCGTTTTTCTTCTTTTTTTTTTTTTTTGCTGATTATGTGCAGATGTTAGCCCTGGTCTGGGTTTGGTTAAAGTCTCACTGCCAGGAATATTTGCTACAATTCAATAAATAGAGCCGTTAGGAACTAGGCATTTCCTTGTCACCATGTCAGATTTTCGGAACGGATGTTTCTTATTGGGTCTTTTCACTTCGCCTATATGGGACCTAATACCCGCCTGTGGGGATAATATGAAACACTGTAACTCCACAGTGATGATATTGAAACCTATTGATGCACGCTGCAGTTCAACGTTACATTTTCCAATAATAAAAGCATGCATGCTTGTGTGGATGCATCAAAGCGTGCGTGCACACAGTCATTTACACTTTATCTGTACCTCCTATTTCTTTCTGTCCCCAGATTTCTTGCTATAATATTCCGCCCCGAACCCATCTGCAAGGCGATCAAATCATCGTACGCAGAGAAATCCGGGGTGATCCGAAGAGGCCAGGCAGAAAGGTCACAGGGAGAGTCCGTAAAATGGATGGAGCCTAATGATTACCTCAACCTTTACCTAATCAATAATCATTTATCCAACAATATCGCCGGCAGCTATAGCCCCATTCGCCATTAACCTCAACGGTGGGGAGAGAAGCTGTATTGTTTCCATGGCAGCTTTATGGCGATGAAATGAGTGCTAGCAGCCCGTGTGTTAGCTCCGGGCTGCATCTCTATGGCTCGGATCCTATTAAGGGACTATAGGTATTTTAGTGGAGCAGTGTCGTATAATTACCCTTTTGAAGGATAGACTGTGAACGAAGCCACGTTGTTAAAACGTTACTGAACTATCTCATAACACGGGACACCCAAAGAGGGTTTCTATGTAAAATAATCATAGAGATTAACTAATATATATATACACAGATATTCTGTGCACAGTTTTGTGTTTGCAAACATTGCCAATTTGCAGTTCAAAAATCCATTTGAATCATAAAAAATAGAATTATATAATACTATGTTCTTGGTTAAATATTATATTTTCAATGGCCTTTTTTTGAGAGTTTATGAAATTAGCAATTTTGTTGCAATGTTACTAAGCTGCAGATGTAATAACTCATGAGAAAATTGTATCACGTTGAATCAATCATACACTATACATATTGTATAGTGTCTATTGACAAGTATTTCATAATTGCAGTAAATGTGCTGCGAGTTATGCGCTCTGCATCTAATCACAACCTTAAGGCACAAATAGTGCAACATTGTCTTGGCATGAAAGGTTTTGGATGTTAAACTCGGTTGTAAAAAACAAGTAAAAACAATTTAATAATAAAATAATAAATACATTGTGCTGCTCTCGAATGACCTATACCACTTATTCTTGTTCATCAGTTACATTATCGTGCCGTTACAATTATTTTAATTTCTTTGCTCCGGATTGTAAAAAATAAGTATTTTTTAGTTTTTCCTTTGCAGACATACTTAGGGATGATTTCACAATGTTTCAAATTGAATGTTTTCAGGGTGAGGCACCACTCTTAAAAAATGACAGTATATCTCATTCCGTGACAGCCTTGCTCTTAACACCTCCTAGCTCTCTCTGACACACACACACACACACACACACACACACACACACACACACACACACAGCGTATGTCCATGATGCCATCTTCATCATAACACTTCTCTCTTTATTGTCTTTAATGACTCCCCCTCCGCTTTCATTAATTTTTTATCGATGCCTCCTGACGTTGCCAGAATTAGTTTCCAATTACGGCAAATAAAAGAACAAAGAAAATGCACCATAAATACGTGGCTGAAAGAAGCCCAAGAAATGTGCACAACACCCATGTGCACACAGTCATCCCAAGGCATACATACATTTGGTGAATAGATTTGAATGGAAATGAATAGAAAAAAGGTAATAGCATTTATTTCTCCTGGTCAAAGGCCCCCCCCTCCACGCACGCACACACACACACACACACACACACACACACACACACACACACACACACACACACACTCATGGACATGAGAGAGTGTGTGAATTTTAACAGCGGCAACAGAAAGGTCACTGCCACTGGAAGCTAATGGCCAAGCTATCTTACATGGAAGAGGTCCTGACACACTAGACAGGTCTGTGTGTTTGCGCGGGTGTGTGTGTGTGTGTGTACAGTACCGTATGTGTGTGTTTCTTCACACAGGCCTGGACGTGAGTGGAAAACAAGGTTAAGGCACACATTGGCGAAACCGGGATTCGTGGAAACAAACACATTTCAAGGGCAAACAAAAACACATACAGCGTGTGCATTTGAAAAGCAAACTTAAACTACTACAGCACAGAATCCACCGCTGCGTTTTAAGGGCTGGGAATTCTGCGCTCTTACCAGAAAGATTCACACAATTGGGCTCAGGAGCCCGGTCAGAGCGCCTCACTAAATACCCACAGGTCATTAATTACAACAATTATTCACCTTCATATCGCAGACAAATATCGACCCTTGCTTTTGCATTTGCTGACCGCTCGTCAGCTGATTCATCCAAAAGGCTCGATGGGAAAATAATAGGATTACATTAAGTGTCTGTGTTTTTGTGGGAGCTGTGGGGATTGGATTAGCCGAATGTATTTGTACCTGGGAACCTTGAATCCGTATCTATGTATGTATCGCCATACCTCTGTTGTCCAATTAGATCACATTAGTGTTAGGTGGAGCGACGGTGCACAATACAAAACATGATTGAGAGAGTTGTGTTCTCGCCTCTCATTTTTGAAATGGATTTTTCCATCATTCAAAATATTTAGCAGTGGAAAAATAGATTTTTCTTTTTTTATTATTATAAATTGCACGTGTTTACACGTTTTACGTTTCGTTTTAATGTCTGTCATGAATGTAAAATATGTTGTCCTGTGTGCACTTGCGTGTAGGCCTACAGCATGCGTGTATGCATGTTTGTGTGAATGCCTGTGTGTGCCTATATTTGTGTTAATATTCTTCTGCCGTGTTCATCTTTATAGGTGGGTGTGTGTGTGTGCACCCCTGTGTGTGTGTGTGTGTGTGCGTGCACGTGCGTGCGTGTCCTGACCCTTGCTGCCCCCTTCTCTCGCGCCCCCCCCCTCAGAGAGTGCATGTGATATACAGAGCTCTAATTGTCTGGTCCAGCCCCCACATTCCGTCCGCAGCCCAGCCTATCAACGCCGTGTCACTTTAACAACCGGGAATTATCACCGCAGCGGAGAGCTCAGCTTCACAGTGGCTCTAAGAGTATATAGATACATTTCCCTCAATAAATTAGCGCTCCCTTTTTCTCCCCTTCGAACCCGAGCCAGCCTAGTCTTGCTACCCCCCAACCTCCCTCTTAGCCTTTGAATGGCATTTTTACTACAATATTATAGCATCCACCTCAGATGGGAGACGAGTCTGCGCTCCAAATGCAGCCAAAGCGCCAACGTGAAAGGGTATGATATGCGCCCATAGCGCCGGTGTCATTCGACCGCCGTTATCGATTCCCGGAGAGTCCAGCAGGATCAGGAGCGGATTTCCCATAAAGGCAGTGGCCACGGTGTCTTGGTGTGCAGACAGTGGGGAGAGAGGACAGGGCATAAAGAGGACTGTAACATACACAATGTCTGGTGACTGGAGTGCCTTTCCCTCTAATAACATCTGGTCTTGCTTAATATCAGCCAAGGCTACAAGATACTCGATCTCCTTTAAACACATTTAACACATCTGATCTCTCTTTCTGCGTGTGGAGGCTGTTTTTAAATGTTGTGTGCGCTTGCCTTTTCAGGGTTGTTTATTTTCTCTGTGTGTGTTTTGAGATTTGAAGACAGCCTTCGGGCGGATATCTGGGTCGGCAAAATTTAAGGAGGAAAAATAAGAAGAAGACATTTAGCCGAAATTTGTGCGAAATTTAATAGTATTATTTTTCTGCCAAAACAAATCAACTTCACACTTTGTCAAACACAAACAGCTACCGATGTCCCTAACAAAGCTACAAAAGTCCAACGCTCGCATCAACGCACGACATTTACCCAAGTATGTGCAAATGGCGAACAAAGTCATTATGAAACTGGCCAATTAGAGCTTGCCATGTGGTTCGTTTTTATATCAGCGCTAAACAAAAATAATTCCAACCACCCAATCGGATGCAGCCTAAGTAGTTCCGCATGGCCCCTGTGAAGTGAAGCAGTCGTCTTCTCCAGCGGATGGGATGCCACGTAAGTGTTTCAGTCTGCCTGGATAGAAGTCCGGGCCAGCTCCTCCACACGCTCAGCCCATGCCAAGGGTTCGCTGTAATGAAAGACAGAGTGGAGACGGCCCTAGATTGATTTCAAACATCTTGATTTGATATCCTGAATTAATTATTTTAACTTGAATAATATATAAAGGAAAAATAAATGTGGAACACTCAGGGGAAACACGGGGAGGGCATAAGTTCTGCCGAGCCAGCTATCTGACGTTCGATCTTTAGCCCGAGCCGCTCTGCGAATACGCAGGTGGTGTGCGTGACGTGCACGTGTGTGTGTGTGTGTGTGTGTGTGTGTGTGTGTGTGTGTGTGTGTGTGTGTGTGTGTGTGCGTGCGTGCGTGTATAGGAGTCCGTACGATACCGCGGTAGCACATGTGCGCATTGTTTAGTGCAAATCCACAGGATGTGTGGTAGGTCAGGCGTGCACATGTTTGATTTTCACCAAAAATACCCACACGCCAATCAATCCTCACGATCAAACTCCTGGAGGTTTCCTGCGCAGCACGAATTGTAAATCAGGTCAGAATCCCTGCTTGGATATCAGATTTGGAAGAGAGCAAACTGCATACAGAGATTCACCGAGAACATGCGTACACACATTTCTCTCCCCGATATTCCCAGAAAGTGAATACAAAAATCTGCACAATATATTCACCGCAGTGCACTGTAGGAGTGATGACAAACATCACTTACCTATAAAGGGCTACAGCTCCACCAGTTATTGTCACCTATTCGCCCCGGCAATAAAATATTCTAAACTACAATATCATCAGAATATAGTTCATTTCCCAGCGCGGGGTTCGGGTCATTCTGCTGTGGCATTGACGGGAACATTAAGCATTCTGTTTTCTCATCCTCTTTCCTCAGCCGTGGAGAGAGAGAGAGGGGGAGAGAGAGAGAGAAAGATGAGAAGGAGGGAGAGTGAAGGAGCGAAGCTATCAGCCGGGCTCGATTGGACGAGCTACCACCGTGCCGGCTCTTTCCGTCGCCGCCGACATCCAGATTATCATAAAAGGAGATGACACACCGGAGCTGATTTACTGAGACCTTGAGCCAATCAATCTCAAAGTTTAGATGAGCAGGAAAAGGATTCCTCTCTAGTCTCTAGTCTGTTATTCCCTCTACCCTCTCTCAATCAACACCCCATCCTTGTTTTGGTTTTTTCGGCCATACTTTAATCTAAGTTACAAATAAAAAGCAGAGACCTTTACATTTCATATGTTCCAGAAAACTCAGTCAAGTTCATTGTTGCTTTACTTGCCTCCCTTGCAACCTCTCCAAAGGAGGCCCCAGCACATCTTTATAGATGACAACCTGGTCTCAAAATGGCACCAACGCCTTCAGATGAGCCTCGCTGTGATCTGGGAACACAAGAAACAACCAACCCCACTCAGATTGTTCTTATTGACGCGCGCTTTAGTAGGGATCAGCCCGCCACGATCCGGGTCTCGCGTTCGACCCGACACATTTATAACGGCTCACGGAATTTACCCGCCAACTGAAAACAGGCATAATTACCCAAGGTATTTTAGGATAAATGTTAGAAGTTATTCTAAATACTTTTCCACTCCTCTCCAACCTGTTTCGCGGCGAGGATCAGAGATGTCATGAAGAACGAGGCGCTGCTCTTAATCATCGGGACAAATACACCATTA
Organism: Percopsis transmontana; assembly: GCA_025447815.1. Taxonomy (NCBI): domain Eukaryota; kingdom Metazoa; phylum Chordata; class Actinopteri; order Percopsiformes; family Percopsidae; genus Percopsis; species Percopsis transmontana. The sequence goes on along the minus strand of JAOEHI010000018.1, from coordinate 9,067,442 downwards.
ACTTTTGAATTCATTTCCTGAATCTGCATTGGGTATGGTAAACTCTCCTCATTACAGAGGCAGATGCTTTAAAAGCCAGACTGAATGGGATCAAAGGCCAGCGTGGCAGAGAGCGACCGGTTCCCTCACTCAGTGCTTTAGCTCATTTTCATCGCCGTCCGCCAGCTAAAATATCTATCGCATTATGCATTATCGCTTTTAAAAGCTCCCCTCTCTCTGGCCTCTCCAACAGCTATTTTTGCATCAGGGAATGTCAGTCCGCACCAAGCGCTGCCAGAAAGGCACGTCAATCAATCAATCACTGCAAGGCAACGATGACAGTGTCCTGATTGGCTTTGATGCTAGAAGGACATTACAACCTAAGGCAATAAAAGAGTGTAGGAGCATGCACACACACACACACACACACACACACACACACACACACGCACGCACACACACATAATATTAAAGCGATAATGAACTTCTGTTCAGACTCTGACAGCTTCTGTACCTCAATAAAAATCGACACGCTAACATTCTGTACATCACTGCTCGCTCAAAGAAAGTGGTTAAACCGATTCTGAACTTTTGTTAAAACCTTTATTAACTTCCTTACACAGTCTACACTGTAATAACCCCCTGGACACTGGTTTCTCTATTGACTTCCATTGTTTCTTGAAAACATACTTCTAACATGCCTACATAGACGAACAATGTTTCTACTCGCAGTATGTGTTCTCAATTTACATTGCTAAATAATATATAATTGGTGTAGTGTTTAATTTAAGATATATTTACATTTAAGTAAGCACAATAAACTTGAAAACATTGTAGAGTAGAGAGTAGACGCAATTATGTTTGGGAGAAACAACGGAATAGATAATAGATCCATTAGATACATTTTAGTTGTCAGTTGATCACATACTGTACCATGAAGGAGGCAGACACTTCATGTGTGGGCCGTGTTGGGAAGCTATTCAAGTGTTTTAACACAAGGCTAGTATGGCTTATCTTTCAGCGAGCAAGGTCCCGGCCAGGCAGTGTAGCGAGTGTGGTGTGTGCATGTACCATACGTGTACACATTTAGGTTAGTGTGTTTGTGTGTGTGTGTGTGTTGAGGCGGTGCCGTCGCTGGGCTTGGGCCGCAGAGAGGGAGCCGTGCGCGGGGAGGCCAACGGTAATGTATTTTCCCTCCAAACAAGAAGGATTGCTGGATCCCTGCCTCCAGGAGATGGGGGGGGGGGTGGCGGCTTGGAAAGGGGGGGGGGGGTACGCGGCGACGCGGGGGCTTCAGGTATATGGATGGCCTGGGGAGGTTTCCATCATTCATAAAGCGTGGCGGCCGCACGCGCCCCGACGTCGAATTGATCTTGCAAAAGAAGCAGGGTGGCACGGCGACCACTTCATTAGTCTCCCACGGCAACAAATCACCTGCCGGTGCGGCGGTACACGGAGGGGACCGGCGCTATGCGCGCTGCATTACTACGGCCATACCTCCAGCGGGCTCACTGACCAGTGCCTCAGACAGCCATTATGAGTGAATTATGCCGCAATGCAAAAATGTTGCCTGCTCTTTGTACACAATTACAAAGATTTATTCAACAGGACTGATCGTGTTTCCGCCGCAAATTAGGGCTGCGAGAAGGGGGTTTGGGATACATGCATGCTTCCTGTTTGGATTACACATTGTACCAGTTTTAATGTGTTTCCACCCTGTGAAAATCACTCCGTTTTGAACAGCCTACATCCCCAAGGGCCTAGGGGAGATTCTATTGTATTACAAACATTACTACTACTACTAATGTAGGCTACATATTGCAATTACAAAAACACACACACACACACACACACACACAAATGTACTAAATCCATCCATTATGCTCCTAAATCACCGTGCGCTCCTAGATGACTCAGACACCAATACCGCAGGAGTGAAGCCCCAGCCAGACGCATCAGCATTATCAGTACCACAATACTGCGCTTGCAAACAATTATTAAAAATTATTTTGCAGTAGGCCTACTGTACCAGTTGGGGGCGAGAGTATTTACTCTCAAATTTGTACTTGAATTGAGAGTTCAGTCAGACCACTCTCGTCTTATGATAAAAAGCGATTTATTAGGACATATAGAAGTATGCAACAACAATATATCTTTGGCGGAATGACTATTTCAGGGGGCTTCTACTCATCGTACTGATAAGTATGGATGTATCGAAACAGCAGCTTAATTCCCCCCGAATAG
>JAOEHI010000018.1:9043250-9060258 GCA_025447815.1 Percopsis transmontana | reverse complement strand
GGTGTTGGTCAGTCAGCTGACTGACAGCAGTGGGCAGACTTCCGTGGCCTGCCAGAACTAACGCTACGCTTAATTTGAACAAAACATATTTGTTTAATCTTTAAAGTTGAATACAATAAACACCTGCTGTACATGAATGCATTCAGTGCAGCTATGACCAGAATTGTAGGCTTGGGAGGCCTACTTGAACAACCAAATCAGATTAATCAAATCAGATTTTTAAAGGCTTTGAGGTGAGACGTAGATGTTTTATTATTTTGCACTGCCTATCAACAAGTCAAAATATAGATGTTTTACATTTACATACTGAAGAGTTATAGTGTAGCAGCTAATGCTAACTTTGCCGCGAAGCAATTCTGTTGCTATCACTATAGAAATATGTATTGATTGTGTTGCAGATAGATTCTTCAACCTTTCTCACTTTCGACCGTTAAGATTATAGCAGCTCTGCCGTACCAAACACTCTACTGCAGTGTGGGTGAGGACTGATTTAACAGCATTTCCTCAGTGTAGACTGTGCCTCTTTATTGAGGTCTTAACAATGCCCAGGTCTCCAGTGAAACTAGCATTCTTAATAAGGCAAAAGCAACATTCGACATTCACCCATAATCACCCTACGTTCCACCTCCCAACCCTCTGAACAGTCACAGCGGGGCATCGCTTACTACAGTGCATTACAGGATGGCCAGGAACAATACAGAAACAGTTCTTGTGAAGAATTGTTGAATTTGTAATATTGTCCAAAATGGCAGACGTGGAAAAAAAAAAATAAAAAAAATCATTGCAGCACACTTACAATGAATGGGGAACGTCCAAAACTAAAATGGCCATTTTGTCACACATGTGACATTGTGATTAGTTTTCAATTTGCATGGAGACTGGAATTTAACTGCCGAAGTCGGCTGGTATGGAACAAATATTTCTTTCCACAAGCTGTAGCACAACCGCACAACAAATGGCAAAAATGATGAATCTACAGGATGTCAAAATCACATAGCAATATCAGAGGCACTCAAACTTCCCTGTTTCATTCAGGGATATCATTACCGCATCGCTATCTGAGGATCTGCTCCTGAGATTGAATGAGTAGACTGTCGTTTAGAGTTTCTCCCATCTCACGTTACAATAGGCTTTTGCAAATTTAATTTTCTCCTTTTGTCTATGAAGAAAATATCAAAGCTGAACGCAGTTTTCTGGTCAACTTGTAGGCACTCATATTCAGCTATGATATCGGGTTATAACACAATGGAAGACAATAACATTCATCTTGAGCCTAGCTATCTGTGCCATCGCATTGCCTCATGGACTGCCAAGAAAAATAACTGCTCACTTGTATGTAATGGCACAAAAACTATAATTTGTCCCTGGATATCATCTACTACTAGTATTAATAGTCAACTCGCCACACACCGCCATGTGTAATGCTCCTATTAGGAATTATGCTAGCATACCAGCTAATTAGTCCAACCGTCTTCCTCGCTGGGCTGGCAGAACGGTACTAATGATGGCAGGGGTGCAGACAAGATGGAGCGCTCACTAAGGACGGGGTTTGTGATCTCAGAGGAGGCAGCCTCTCTGCGGCGGTGCCGAGCGAAACAAAGTGCAAAGGCCTTCCGTGTACACAAATCTTGTCAATGGTAATTGATCGCTGCTGGTCACCCGCACAGGACCCGGTACCAAATCAAGTGGCTTCTCCATAAAACAATGTCAAATATTGATGATATTTCTCTTCCCCGGCTCCAGAATGAATAGCCTCATCCTTCCAGTAGTTTTTGATGAATGTTTGTTATCGCCATCGCTCTGTTGTCATTTTCAATAGTGGCGCAGTAAAATGGAGCAGAGACATGTTTTGGACATTTCTAGAAAACAAACATTATTGATATAAAAACATTTGTTGTAATGTACCATGATCAGCTGAATAAAAACACTGTTTTATTTCATCCTTTTCCCAAATATTGTGTCATATCTCAAGCGTAAAACAACTTTTGAACATGAAAAGAGTTTTGAATATGTTGTTGTCAATCGCATGTTCCTAAGTTTTGCTCACGGCATTTTCTTGTGTCCATTTTGTTGTGACTATAATACCCCACATGTGTTTGTGCCACAAACACACACATCTTTCTCCTCTCTCTCTCTCTTTCTCTCTCTCTCTCCACCCTCTCTCTCTCTCTCTCTCTCCGTCAGTCAGTCACTCGCTCACGCCTGCCAATGCGGCAACAGTGCCAAAACATTACAGAGATGTGCCTTGGAAACAAACAAAGAGAATCCAGTCTCTGCGCTTTTTTCTCCTTTTGCCTTGTTCCATCTGTCGACCTTTATCTCTCTCTTTCCCCCTCTCAAAACAAACTATTCTTCCTCTTCTATTGTATGATTAAACTTGCATGGCCCCCCCTACAGGCCTTCCACTCCCTAGTCCCTCAACTGTCAGTATGAGAGGTCTAAAAGCTTGTCTGGTCCACTGTTCCACATCACAAACGGTTTGGGTGTTTGTCAGTTGAGGGACTCTGGAAAAATGAAAATAGGGGAGAGAGAGAGAGAGAGCGCGAGAGAGAGAGAGAGAGGGTGAAAACACCATATGGAGTTGTATCCAGCTTATGATTAACGTTGAAGGGGACATGTTTTGTGGGATGGAAGGGGGGTGGGGTGGGGGGGTGAGGGTGGTGAGGAGTTGGAAAAGCACCCACTAAATATGACACGCACAGACAAACACATGCATGGACACACACACACACACACAGGCAGTCTGTGTCTGACTTGTACAGCTTAACAAATGCATCAGAAAGATAGACATCAATTATTCAGTCCACTTTGGGACTGTGTGTGTGTGTGTGTGTGTGTGTGTGTGTGTGTGTGTGTGTGTGTGTTTATGTCGGAGGGCCAGGGGCGGGAGGCTAGGAGGCTGAGGACGGGGGTGGGGGGGCAGGGGGGGCCGGGGGGAGAGTCAGACAAGTCCCTCACGGTTAGGCTCCTTTTAAGAGCGGGACTGGGCTAAACGCCAGACACGGGGCAAAGCGAGGAGGAGCGCCGGTCCGAAGGGACTCCGGCCTCCGTTAGCGCTGAGCGGAGCGATTTGCGTGGAATAATGTGTCGGGGGCTGCCCAATGCCCAAAACACTGCCCCCCACCGCACACCTGGTGGGGGGCAGTGGGGGGAGCAAAATATCCAGCGACACAAAATTAGGATAAATGGAGAGAGTCCGAATAATAGTAAAATCTGTGTTTTTGTACACGTCATGTAGGTCAGCGGTCCTCTGACCTCTGACCTGTTGAGCCATGACCCCCATAAAAATGCGGCTCAATGCTCGTAATGGAAAATAGTGTAACTACACTGTTTATTTCAAAATCTCAAATTTCAAACTTATTTCACGAACGCCGCAAAGGCATCTTGCGACCTATTGCCGGGGTGCAGGCCCACAATTTGACAACATGACATAAATACTATTTGTAAGATACGCTCACATGCTCCAAGCAGCTAGACAGCCTGTTTCTATTTCCCATGCAGTGAATATTGTGCGGTTCCACTCCCTGCTGGAAGTGTCAGAACAGAACACACACACACACACACACAGACACACACACTATGAGGAGTGATGCTCTGAGACACATGTTGCTAGGACACAAGCACCAAGAGTGTTCACGGGCTCTCTGTGTGCCTGTTTGTGTGTGTGTGCTAGTGTTCTCTTTTCTGTGCTATTTTTTGTCAGTGTGTGTGTGTGTGTGTGTGTGTGTGCGCGTGCTTGTGTGTGTGTGTGTGTGTGTGTGTGTGTGTGTGAGAGAGAGAGAGAGAGAGAGAGAGAGAGAGAGAGTGATAACCTGCCAAGGAGACTCAAAAGAGGCAGCTAATGGACTCGACCGCAGAGTGCTTGTCACACAAACATTTCTGCTGTCACAGCAGTTTATCACGTAACTCAATGAGACACCCCCCCCCCACACACACACACACACACACACACAGGTCCCAAAGCAGCCATTTGTCCCAGCTAGCAGAGAGAAGATGAGAGCGGTTGATGCAGAGAACAAAGGAGAACAGACAGTAAGAGAGAACAGTTGTGTTTTCACTCGTTTCGCCAAATCTGATGTGACAGTGTGAAGGGGGAGGGGGGAGCCCCCAGGGTGAACACACAGTTGACCTGGAGTGTGCCTGTGTGTCCTTGTGTGTCTGTACTGTAAATGTGTTTACATATTGATGTCTGCGTGCACAGTATGAGCAGCATTCAATACCCATGAAGAGTAGTTGGCTATCAACAAACCACTGGTTTAGAAAGGGGCAGTAACACACCATGTGCAACAACAGAAGAAGGGCCAAAGCATATTGGGCCTACGCAGTTTAATAGATCTGGTGATATGAAGAACCAACAAACGGTGGGAGGTGTGTCACTGGCTTTCAAGTGGACAGTCTTTAAGCACCCCCTCTACTCCTCCCCCTACAGCCCTCCTAATGCCAGCATTTGAGGTAAAGGACCAAAAGGTGCACAGAAAGATGGTTTATTCACAGTCCGAAGTCCCCAATCCGCTCTCCCAGTTAAAAGAACAGTCCAATGCCAAGGAAGTCCAGAAGGCACTCCGTAACTAACGGACCAAACCGGCAGGCGGGATGAGGGTGGAAACACAGGCAAAGGTAGGCACACGGGAAGGCAGGATGAGGGTGGAAACACAGGAAAAGGTAGGCACACAGGAAGGCAGGATCAGGGTGGAAACACAAGCAAAGGTAGGCAGGATCAGGGTGGAAACACAGGCAAAGGTAGGCATACGGGCAGGCAGGATGAGGGTGGAAACACAGGCAAAGGTAGGTACACGGGCAGGTAAACGACATGAAGACAAGAAACACGGGGAAAGCAGCGTACATAAAGCCAGCCGGCCACGAGAGCAGGTGACACTGGTGAAGCTAATTGCAGGTGGGCAAGGTGGCAGCAAGGGAGACTCAGACCAGAGGAGCAGTGCACCGACATGGTCTGTAAACAAACACGTGCACTCGTTCACACACCCTCCCACACACACAGACACATAGAGCAAGAGGCTCAGGATGAAGTACTGACACCTAGGCTCACTTTAATTTCTGCCCCTCCCCCTACTTGTGTCACACGCTTAAACAGTGAGCTGGGGAAGAACTTTGTTCTGGGGGCACTATAACAATGCAATACAATTGTTAGCAGATGCTTTCATCCAAAGAGATTTACAATTACATGCTACTATTACATGGAGCAGGTAGGGGTTCAGCATCTTGCTCAAGGATGCTTACAGGTAGGCCAACTTGGGGCTTGAACCCATGACTTTCTGGCTAGGAGTCCAAAACCTAGACCACTAGACTATCCTGCCCCCCTTCATTTATTAAATCCAGACTGGTTTATAGATTACCCTGTGGTGTCCAGCGACGGCAGCAAAGTGAGCCATAAATCTTCTATATAATCACAATAAGAAGTGCTCTTCTCCGATGGCAAATGGCTTTTTATCAGGTCAGCTGAGATACCTTTTGGCATTTAGGACAGGTTTGACAATACTCAGTGATGTCCTTGAGCATTAAGGGCATGAAGAAACATTCCTTGACCCACGAAAAGGTCTCGTCTTGGCCCAGGTGGCCTGCCCAGGGGATGGAAGAGCCAACATACAAGGCCACTGATCTACAGTGACTCAACAGTGACATATAGAACTTCACTGTCTAGGACACAATGTTTGTGATGTTCAGTTTGCACTAAGATGGTTGAAGCGTCCGCTTCATAAAAACGCTTAAATATCTTGAACTTCATATTAGTTTAGAACAGGTACGTCAGTAAGTAGACATCAGTTAATAAGGGATCACCATTTTCTTTGTGCAGAGTGCCTGCTTTTTCCTTTTTTTCCAGGCCATTATGTCCTCCTTGACAGCTAGAAATGTCGAAGTCAGATAAGGGTTCCAGGACCTGTTTGGTGGATTGAAACATGATAATCGCTGGATGGGATTTGAGGCTCTGTCACGGACAAGAGGCTCTATCTTGACGACAAACCTTGACATGCCTTGTGAATGAAATAATGGTGAATAAGTAAAGCCTTTACCTATAATCGGTTGGGTAGGTTTAGTATCTTAGGTTGGGTAGGTATAGTAGCTTAGACAGGACGACAACACAACACACATTATATAACATCAGGATTATTAACGACGACAGCATGAGGATTATCAGTGTTCAAAGTGAACAGTATAGCCTTTAATATCGTATCCTTGTTAGGAAGAAAAACATTGGCTTCTGGAATGACACTACCTTAGGGTGCGGTGTTTTGAGTTGACATGTTACAAGGATGACCTCTAGGGAGGTTCGACAGGTGCATAACAAGGGCTTCTCACAGTGGATTTTGAGTTTGGGGAGTTGTAGGTGACATTAGATATGAAAATCCACCCTGAGGCGGTGTTGGGGCTTAACAGCACTGATGCAAGTCCAGAGAGGTTTGGTGTTCTTATGACAGCTTAGATTGACTCTGTTGGCTTGGAGCCTACAGAAATAGATTCATGGTTGTCATGCCTGATTCTACAGTAAATCTGTCAAATAGGAAATGGGCCTCAGGTAAGACACACGCCTATTTTATTCTCTTAGACATTGTGCGCTCACAATTACTGTACAACAGACACACCTAATGCCATATTCACAAAAACACAAACTAGCAGATGATAGGCTAATTTGTGTGTTTGTGTGTTATAATATCTAACATCTCTCAAATAAAGAAATATTGTTTATATACCTGCCAATACAGCTATGAAATCAAGACCATTCTAATTAAAAAAATTACACTAAAGTAATTATTATTATTATTATTTACTATTATTTACACGTTGACCCTATTTACGTAGGTCCTTAACAAATAGTTGGAGTTGAATATGAAAGGAATGTTAGAATATCCAACATCTTTTATGTTGTTTATATACCGGCTGATACAGCTATGAAATCAAGACAATTCTAATTTTTAAAACTACACCAAAGTAAAAATTATTTACATGTTCACCCTATTTAGGCTCTCAACAAATTAACTATAGCAGAGTTGGAGTTTGGAATTGAACAAGAAAGAAATGAAAATCTTTACTTGTAGCGAATATGCTAATGTTGATGTTATCTAACAGTTTACAAAGATTTTAAGATCCCGATGCTAAGTGTGGGACGGAGCAAAGCAATGTATAACAGACTTAAGTAGTGCACTGACTTTTATTGCTAATTTGTCCCTGTCTCTCTTTTTCAACCTCTTTCTGCCTGACTCTCTCTCTCTCTCTCTCTCTCACTCACACACTCTCACACACACACACACACGTGTCCCCCTTTCTCCTCACTGACCCTATGCCTCTCTCTCTTCTTCTCTCGTCCCCCCTTGCTCTCTCTCTCTCTCTCTCCCCCCCTCTCTCTCTCACTCTCTGCATGGCTGGGCTAATTGAGTATCTAAACAAACTAATTAATCATGGGCGTCCGGTGAAGACAGACAGGTCCAGAGAGGTGATGTTCATCAAACCGCCCCCCAATTTGTTTCCTTAATCCCCACTTGCAGTTTATTGTGCTGAATACGCACATTCAGAACCCTCCCCACCCCCCAAAAATCTCTGTGCAGCGGCCAAGGTTACAACACGTACACACGCTCATTCACTATTTATGATTTTGCATAGAGGATAAGCCCCCCCCCCTCCCCCCCACTTCCCACAACCCCTTTTCCTCTTCTCTTAGAGTCAGGATATCTGGGTACATTAATCAAAAATAATGAATAAAATGATCAGCTTGACAATGTGGCGCGCCTCCCCCCGGTTTCAGGAGAATAACTGACCAACTTTATTAATCAACATTTCCTGATTAATTGTTACAAAGTGTCATCTATAAATTTCCCTTCATTTTAATAGTACGTCGGCCAACACTAACAATATCCCCCATGACCACAGATTTATCGAGGCCGCGGCCAATTTCGAGAGAGAGAGAGAGAGAGAGAGAGAGAGGGGGGAATGGAAAGAGAGAGAAGAGAAAAAGAGAGAGAGAGAGAGAAAGAGGGCGATAGAAGTGGAGAAGGAGGAAATGGCATTGCCTTTAACAATGCTTTTGAGGGGCCGTGGGCAGATTTGCCGCACCTGAACACTTATTCTTCAGAATAGCCTTAATGGCACCTAGCTGTATAGCATAGCCCCTATGGTGCTCTCTCTCTCTCTCTCTCTCTCTCTCTCTCTCTCTCTCTCTCTCTCTGTCCGTCTCTCTCTCCTTCCCCTGATAAGGTGAGGCGTTGGAGTAAACCATTACGGGTGACAGTTTCACTTTTCTCTCCCTAATTACTTGTTCCTGCCCATGTGGCATTTCTTAGAAAAATTTGTTGAATAATGACCAGCATTAAAATTGAGGCTCTTAAGAATTCATACGCGGCTGCTTAATTCATCATGTCCTTCCTTTATCTCCTGTGTAGATTTATATCCAGGCGTGTCGCTGGGCCCTCTGCTGTGTGACAGGGGCCGTCATCCCCTTAAGGGCACGGCATGTATATCAAGTGAGTGATCCCCCGCTACCCCCTTACGTTCCATCAACAGGCTGGGCCAGCCAGGTACGGCGGAGACTGCTGGGAGCGTTTGTTTTGCTTATCAGCCCTCTGTTAAGCAGATGGGAGAGGCGGTGTCATGCGTTCTTCTCTTAGGCTTTTCCTCGTTTTGCCAGTGACGGATGTTTTCCGGGCTGGGCTGAGACTGCTGTGTGTCGCAGTCGTTTCTTTGGCTTCTTTGGCCCCTCGTCAAATATGGTTTTCATGTGAGAGCACTTGGATAAATTAAGAAGCAATTTCCTGTGTAAAGTCTGCAAAACCACTTTTCCCTGACAGGCAAATGTGTGTAGACTAGTTGATAGTAAGGTAACTTATAAGTGTTAACCATGCTTAATTTGCTTAATAAAGAGTTTAAATTAGGGAAACAAAAAAAAAACGTTTTTAGTGCTTTAGTGACAAAATGTTAATCACTGTAACAATGAAACCAAATACCCCCTTTCTTCTGGCACTGGAGAGACGAATTCCACTAATCATTTTATAAAAGTGCTATTGAGTGACTAACAAATATGATTTTACAACGAATATATTTTTTTATCAGAACAGTGACACCAAACTAGAAGATCTCACTCGGAATGGGAGTGTGTGTGTGTGTGTGCGTGTGTGTGTTTTTCTTACATATATGCATGTGTATAATTGCATTCACATGCCCACCAATATACATTTACAATACATGTTTGTGTTTGCATTTGTATGCCTGTATGTGTGTGTCTGTGTGTGTCTGTGTGTACAGATCATGTTGCATCCCCTCCCTGTTCTTATTAAAGTATGCAGAGTTTTTAAGCCGGGCATTAGGATGATTTATGTAGGGCATCAGGCAAAGCGTTCAGAGTGCCACCTACTGCCTCTCCTTTATTGCTGTTGTTTTTTACTATTTCCTTAGGGTAATTTACTACACGCTCTCTGGAGCATACATACTTAGGTGTGTTTTTTCCCCCTTTGCTTTCAAGGGCATCACGGTGGGCACTCCTATATGTCTTTGTAGTGTCTACTGCAGCCGCCATCCATTCCACTGTGGTTGTTGGCTTCTGTGTGATCTTAGCATGCTATTTATACGAGGGCACTTAATTCTTACAATCCATTATGATTAAATAATTAAAATTTCAAATAGATTTTTTTTTTTGCAGTGGAATGCAAAAAGTTTTTCCAGAGAGCTTTCCTCAGTTAGAATACATGCTGCTTCATTATCACTCATATAAACGGCGTCCTCACCTCAAGCGGTGAAATGCTAACCTTTGACCCCAGCTCACAACTAGCCTTCTATGCTAAATTTATAGAGTTGCTAACCTAACACTCTGATGTTAGTTTAACGACACTATCCTGTGGTTTGTAGATAACCAACTCAACATATAGGCCTACAACACACGCAGGATTTAAGAAGAGGCTAGCGGAAGTTTTACCATCACAGGTGATATCAACGATGCTAGCTAAAATATGTCTTATTATTATGACCTACAAAGTCAAATTTGTTTATTGCAAGTTCTAAAAATGTTAACTAAAAGCATTGGACATAAAACAAGCAAGGCAAGAAAGCACTGCTCTTAATGAAAATAGAGAGAGATAGATAGAGAGATAGATAGATAGATAGATAGATGACTTTATTAATCCCCAGTGGGGAAATTAAGGTGTCTTTGCAGCCAGGTACATTAGGTACAGTCAAAACACAATACAATCATAATAATAATATTACAATTTTAATTAAATGCAAAAAGTAAAAGTACCTCTATACTACTATAATGAATATAAGGAGGGATACAAATAAGGTGGGGATACTTTGCACAGTTAAGAGATGTGAGATAAATAGATAAGGTGTAGAGAGAGGACATAAGGCAACATACATGTACTTAATAGACCAAGGTGTCTGTTTGTGAATACATTTAATTTTCAGATGGGTTTATGTTTTTTATAGCCTATAAATCACTTTCCCATATAGCTACTAGACTTTGTGACTGTGTGAGGTATACCTAATATATAAGGCTAGCATACTTAATTTTGGTCATTTAGCAGATGCTTTTATCCAAAGCAACTCACAGTGTGTACAATTGGTAGGCTATTAGGGAGCAGGTAGGTTAGATATCTTGATCAAGGATGCTTACAGGCTGGGCTTGTTGGGGATAGAACCCACTAGACTATCCAGAACTCCTGCATAAGCCTATACAAGGCAAATACTTCCTATCAATTAAAACAAGAACTTGTGTAAATGGGGTTCACGGTAAAAAAAAAGAAGAAGCTGTCATTCAACTATATTATGATAAATAAATAGGACTGTAGATATGAGACTATATGGGATCATTTTTAGAATAATGATTATAATGCTTTAAAAGCACTTTCAAGTTGGTTTTAGGATATAGAGGAGCAAAGAAATATGGGGGCATGGCAGACATATAAAAATTGAACAGAAATAACAACTCGGGATCCCCGAGTAGGGATCCCCCAGTCAGAGCTGGTTAATATAGCTCGGGAAAGGGAAGTTTGGGGTCCTCTGCTGGAGCTGCTGCCCCCGCGACCCGATTCCGGATAAGCGGACGACGATGAGAGATGAGAGAAATAACAACTCAAATTTCATCCTGTTCTTTAATTATTGTAGTGAACTTGACACTTTATCTATTTAGTATTTAGGGTTATCAATCTGTTAACATGAAACCTTCATTCTGGCCTCTGACATTTAAACCTCACTGACATTTGCCTTTGTAGGTGGTAGGAGTGTAAGGTTTAAGAGCACTGAACATTATTTGTACTTAATGCTTAGTACCGTAGATATGTCTGCCCTGGAATCAATGCGCCGTAGATGATCAAGTCGGACCTTCTACCAGTTCAAACAAGGAACCAAGGCATTCTCTCTGCTGTAAATAAGCATAATATTACCCTGCACGTCACACACATACCTCCAACTGCCACTACTTAAAACTTACTCAAAACACACTTGTAGGAAAAGCAAGCAAAAGTGGTAATGAAGCTCGTGCACCAGATGTGCTAAACACCAAGTGGACACACACGCACGCATGCAAACGTGCCCACGCAAGGAGAAGGAGAGAGCTGTCTCGCTCCTCTGTGGCACTATATATCAATCAGGTGTGACAGCTTGTAAGTGAGAGAGTGGGACATGACAGTGGCTGGCTGCTAGGGGGCTTGTCTGTCTAATGACAGCCACTGCTCCGGAACGCAGACAATCTGCGAGGCTGGGGGGCCTTCAGGTTGATGAAATACACACGCACACGCACGCGCACACACACGCACACGCACACCTGCATGCCGGCACATAGAATTTGCACTTACTCTCTAATGCACGAGCAAGCACACACACACACACACACACACACACACACGCACGCACGCACCCATGCACACATATGCACGCAAACATACACACACTATCGGGGCGCGGCTCGATCTTTCTCCTTGATAACTATCACTGTCAAGGGTAGACAGTGCCCAATGTATGACAATTTGTTCATTATCATAGTGAATAGATTTTCACAGGCTCCCCGCCAGTCCGCCAGTGGCGGATAGATGAATATCAAACAGGCCTTTCCTCTGTCCTAGGGGCCAAATTTAGGAAATATCATCTCATCGCACTATCTGCCCGCCTCCCCTGTCTAGCCCCTCGAGTGAGACCACTGACACCTCAAGTACTCATCACTCAGTCGAGTGTGTGCGTGCGTGCGCGCCTGTGTGTTTGTGTGTGTGAGTGTGTGTGTGTGTGCGTGTATTTGCATGATACGGGGTCTGCGTGTGTGCGAAATGATATCTCCGAGGAGAAAGTGGGGAAGAGATGGGAGGAATGCGGAGGAATGCGGAGGAATGGCAGCGCGCTACCGCTAGCGTAGTTGGAGGGTAAACGGCAATGTTTTGACACCGCGCGAGAAAAGCGTTATATGTCACAGAAACTGCCCCTAACAAGCGTTTATAACAGTTGATATACCAGCTTTCACATAAATAACTATAAAATGAATTCAAAATAGGATGTTGAATATTTTATCACTAGGAAGGCTGTGATAAAGCTTAATGTTAAAAACCTTAAACTCGTCATTGAATGTTCACCATTCAAGGATATTCAGAGTCATTGAAGTCTTTTTTTCACTTATAGATAGGTCATAAAAGTCACAGAAGAAGAATGGTAAATCCATTCCATTTATGATGAATTAAACTCGCTTGTCACCAATTGAGGTGTGCTTTGGCGTTTAAAAGATGTTTTTTACTAAACTGACTTTAGTAGATTTCAAAGAAAACTTCTAAAATGAACACCACTTGGGTCACAAGCTACATTTCAGATACATTGGATTAATATTTATCAGTTCACATTGTCTTGGGTGTGTTGAATTTCAGAATGAACCTCTTGTTGCCTTTTTGTAAAACAAAGCCCAGCACCATTAAAACAGCTTTATGTCCGCTGCTTTGGCTAAAAGGGATTGGGTGTCTGTCCAACCCTGGCCATCTGTTGGAGCATGCTCAGTTGACCGTAGTGCTCCATAATTAAACCTCTATTAGACCAGTCCACGGGATATGGAGACCTCACTAGTAAAGGGGAAAGAGGTTTCAGAAATGTTGAGACCTGGCAACGCATCTACTGTATACCTGGCACTTAACACACAGAAAGAGAGATTCTATTCCCTTTTTTTCTTGCACTCTCTTTTCTTGATAGCTACTACACAGACACGTGGATGGAGAGATGCAGCCAGGCAAAATAGAGACAGAGAGAGGGTAAAAATGAGACCAGACACTGAAGTAGAGCAAGAGATGGATAATGAGATCTGCTTCAAACAGTAAGTTCATTACTCGACCTCTCCACTCCTCTTTCCCCCTCTCTTCTCTCCTTTCACTTACTGTCGTCTCTCTTCCCCGTTGTATTTTGTATTTTCAAGTTGTATTCGATACAGCTCAAAGAAAAAGCGAGCCAACAAATCTGCTTTACCTACCATTTTCTTTTTGGCGGGAGGGGTGAGGTGGAGTGGGGGGTGGGTGGGAGATAATTTATGAAAATGACTTTTTGCTCATTTTGTTTAATGTATGCACTTTAACAATTAATAACCCAAGCGCAGGGAGATTTTCAACTAAAGGCCATTAATTTGTATAAATCTGCCAGCCTCTGACAGCAAGAGATTTTTTAAACTGATCTGAGGGAAAGTGAAATTATTCTCTCGCCTCAGGTTAAATATTACTTTTCTGCAGGACTCCTTTAGGTCCTCCGGCTCCTTTCTTATTGCTGACCTTGTCATCGATCTAGATCTTGCCCTCTTTTTCCTCCTCTTTCCTTTCTCACCACCTTCCCTCCCCTTTCTCCAGGCCTATCAGCAGTATTTTAGTTGTTAGGGAGAGCTCTGTTTGGAGGTGCTTTTAAGGCCTCTTTCAAATGGCCTGTTTAGAATGGCCATCTACCTTTACTTAGCTCAACAGGACGTGATTGTTCAGAAGGAAGTGTCTGCATCGTGGGCTGTGTGTGATGGTGTGCCACCGATCTTTCTACCTCATAGCACTAATCCCAATAACAATCCTTATTCTATCCTCCTTTCGTCCCTTTAAAAAAATTTAAAAAAAAAATGTATATATACTGTATATATATATATATTCCTTCTTTCTACTCTGGTAGATCAGCTCTAAGAATATTAAGCACTTTGCCGTTAGCAATTATAGACTGTTTGAAGTGTGAGTGCTAACTTTAGATTATTGCAAATATTGACTGTTTGAGGAGCGAATGATAACTTTCGAGTAATATTGTGCAAATGCATAGGTGAAGTAACCTTGTTACATGATGCTGCGCTCATTCAAGAAGAATGTTATGTGCTTGCAGAAACTGGTGGTTGACCAGTTAAACTGTTGACAAATGTACTTACTTAATTGTAAGTCGTTTTGGATAAAAGCGTCTGCTAAATGCTGTAACTGTAAGTGTAAAATGTAACCTCTTTAGAAGAAAACACTGTTTATCTGTAATAAACGTTGACGCTGCATTACTGTACTTATTTAAGATCTCTTTGACTGTATACACACAGTATATACATATATGTATATATACATATATTTATATATAAAATAATGGTTCCCATCTGATTCAAAAAGAGCCTTGCTTTGAAAGGTTTGTGTAGAACTGAAAATAGTATTTCTATAATTCTTCACCACTCAGACGAATCCATTTGCGGCTTCCATTTGGCGGCTTTATTATCCTGTGTGTGTATGGCCTGCTCAGTAGGCCTTCTCTGGATCTGCTATCTAGATCAGAGACAAGGCGTTCTGAGCCTATCATTTATCACTTCCGCCAGTTGTGATACAAGGCAGTACAGCATCCTGCAGTGCAGCCAACACCTCACCGCTACGGTCAAGGTCAAGGTTTCAGCGCCGTATTTGTTTGAGTAAATACCCAAATAATTTGGGCAAGCATAGAACAACACCTAGGATAAAACAGATGAAATACAATGTTACGTATGCGAAGATAATTTACAAAAAAATACCATGCTTAAGTATTATTGAGGTTTTTTTTTTAATAAAACTATATTAATTTTAAGAATGTATTACAAAAAGCTATAGTTTTAATCGTGTTAGCTTGTTATGCTTTATATTTACTTTCCACGATTGAGCTTGAGTGGCGAATTCTGTTTTGATAGAAAGGCGATAAATGCTGAATGAATCAATTTCTGCATCGCCGATGTGTATAGCGTGACCAAATTTACAGCCCACTCGACAAAGATATGATCACACGTTACCAGTCGAAATTTATACTGCCCTCTACTCCGCAACGAACACATCAGCTCCGTTTTTATAATTGTTTTTTCTTCCCTCTCTCCTCCATCCACTTTCCATTATTCTCTCCGTCCACTAACGTTTCCTGTTCCCATCCTCCCCCCTCCACTCTTCCTCGGTGGTAGTTTTTTAAGTTCACTCTCTGAGAGCATGTCTTCATTAGCTGCATTAACATTCACAGGCTGTAGTAAATTCTGACAGTGAAAAGGTCCCCGTAACCTTTAGTTGTGCAGAAATTTACTTCCCCAGAAAATTACAGCTGGCACTGTCTTAATTAATGCCCGCTTTCTTCTCTTGAAAACCCAGGGCCTGTCAGCTGGGGTGAGAGGAAGGGAAAAAAAACAGTGTCTGTGTGGTGTGTGTGTGTATGCGTGTGAGAGAGAAAGAGGAAGAGGGACGAGCGAAAATGGAAGAGGGAAATCAGGAAGAGAAGGGAGGCGGACAGAACGAGAGGGAAATTTGAGAAGATTAAATGGTTTTGGTTGCAGAGAGAGAATGGGGCTTTAGACAGTGAATTGTAATAAAAGTGGGAGAGTAACATAATATCGCTGTTTGTTGTGTTCTTCTATTTCACATTTAGTAGATTCACTAGATTTAAAACTATACCATCTCCCCAACCAACTGCTATCTCTCTCTTTCTGTTTCTTGCTGCTTTTTGTCATCCAAAGTGGTGTGAGAAAGATGAGCTTTGGAGCAAACTAATACATATTTTATCCCGGGGTATCTCCTGGGTGCAGACGCTGCTTTGTTTCAGGCCCAGAAGTGGAGAGAGAGAGAGAGAGAGAGAGAGAGAGAGAGAGAGAGAGAGAGAGAGAGAGAGAGAAAGGGTGAGAACATAGAATCTATCTTCAAGCTTGGGGAGCCCTATCTTAAGCCACGCCGCGCTGATTACATTCCAGACAAATTTGAATAAATACACATATCCTTCCGCACTGGCAAATAGTGCGCTAAACTTTTTTTGTTAACAGTGTGGTGTGGTTTTGTGTGTGTGTGTGTGTGTGTGTGTGTGTGTGTATGAAAGTAAGGTTTGGAGGCTTATATTTGCGTGCGTGCGTGCGTGCGGGGTCCGACAATTGTCTCCATTTCCTATTGGCTGTGTGCTAGCAAGCTACCCAAGGTAGTCACTGTTTGTCATTGGTGATTTTATCTCTCACTTCCTCTGGCCTTTTTTTTCTCTCTCTCTGTCCGTCTACCTCTCTCCATCTGCCGCCCGCATCTCCATAGACTCTAATTAGACGTAGTGCAGCGGCTCCGCTGATAGACAAATGTCAGCAGTCTCCAGACGCTTCGTAATTGCCTGAATCAAAGCCGCGGGGGGCGCGCAGGCACGGCAAGACAAAACAACAACTTCCTCCGAGGGGGCGCCCATCTTGCATTTACAAGTCAAATTGTCTTGTAATCACAGAAACGATGGCGAGAGAGAGAGAGAGAGAGCAGGAGGGAAATTGCACGTGTCAAACACAAAAACTGGATTCAAGGTGGACCTATTAGTATTTTTTGTCCCCATGCAATCACACAGGTGTTCTGGGTCATATTAGCGGATTAGACCACTTTTTGGTGAAAAACTGATGACTCATCCTGCATTAGTGGGTGTATACTACTTTATGCATCCAATTGCTTTATCTTTACATGGGGGGGGGGGGGGGGTTCATGTGTTTAAAAGATTATTGAATGCAATTGGCTGTTGTATAACCCAGTAAAACCCCTCAACGGGAACTTTAAACATTCAAATGCAAACAACCCCTGGGAAACCCATGCCC
>JAOEHI010000018.1:9032235-9043150 GCA_025447815.1 Percopsis transmontana | reverse complement strand
AGAGAGACAGAGAGAGAGAGACAGCCAGAGAGAGAGACAGAGAGAGAGAGACAGACAGAGAGACAGAGAGACAGAGAGAGACAGACAGACAGAGAGAGAAAGAGAGAGACAGACAGAGAGACAGAGAGAGAGAGAAATTTGTGTCTACATATTATCACATGTAATTCTGTGTATATCTGAATGGCTGTTAAGGATTATTTGACCAGACTTTTTCTCCCAGAATACATCAGACAAGAGGAATCCACTGTCGACATTCAGAAAGTAAACAATGAACAAAATCTTCACGGACAAAACAAAAATCTCGCTCACTTGAATTAAAAAGGCACACTCCTCGATTTGAAGATCCCCAAGCTCAATGCTCGCTTTGAAATACAAACTGTGCACGTGGCATTAAGGAGAGGGTGTTTTAGCATACGAGTGCTTGTGTGTGGGGTGGGTGGGGTGGAGTAGGGTGGAGTGCACGTCACTCAACACTAAAGTTTGGGAGGGGCACAGAACAATGTCTGCGCCACGCTGGTTTTACGCAGGTAATTCCAAAAGCAAGTTTGAGTCATCAGCAACGCATCAGTGCAGCGCAATTCTTCATGAAATATTCACACATTTAAAATGTTTAGAGCTCTGTATATTCCTGTATATAATGATAATGAATTACAATTAGGTATTTTTTATTTTAGCCGACGGTTTTATCTAAAGCGACTTACAATTACATGGAGCAGGTAGGGGTTAGGGATCTTGCTCAAGGATGCTTACAGGTAGGCCAACTCTGGGACTCGAACCCACGACCTTCCGTAGTCCAACACCCAGACCACTCGACTATCCTGCCCCAATTAATGGTGGAACGGATGTAAAATATCATCCAGGAAAACGTCTTCTTTTCGGTGGGCTGATTAAAGAAGTGGGTTCGTGGGAAACAAGCCCCCTCCCTCGTTTGGTAACGGTCAAGAAGTGCTCTTGAACAAGGCACTAACCAGCCACAAAAGAGGATCTTCATAGCTCTTGGACAACGACTCTTCTATATGCGCTATAAGCAGGATGCGGCTGACCAAGCCCTTATAGGACTCACTGAACCCAGCGGTTAGGAACCTCTTCGAAAAGAGCATTTAGAGCCATAGGGCCACACAAAAGCTTCCTGTTGAAACCAGTATAAAATTAACCGGTTTGCTGGCTGATGCTCTGGCAGACGAAGTGCTTCGAAGCGCCTCTGATGGAATATCTTGCACCCTCCTCGCGCCCCAGGCCAATAAAAACCAAAACGGCTGTCTGTGGAAATGAAGTCTGATTGGGTTTCTCAGAACTAGTCCCTTGGGGGAGAGCACACAGGGTTTTTACAGCCCGACACGCCAAGTAGCTCGCAAAAAAGGCACGCACACACACACACACACACAAAACACATTGCCTGCAAATTCACCAATATTATACGGACGTGTGCACACAGGCATAACCCTTGTATGTATGTATATACACGCACAGTAAGAGAGCATATGCTTAAAGCATGTGTGTGTGTTCTGCGAGTGTGCCTGTTGTCTCTAATTGCAAATGAAAACCCAGCTTTGATGGAAGCCAACATAATGGACAGACAGAGGCGGGACACTGAGCGCTGAACGACCGACAAAAGCAAAGCGAAAGTGGTTTGGAGAGAGTGCTTAGCAGCCAATCGGGGCTGTGCTTCGCACTCCATTAGCTTCGCCGTGTTGAAGAGGAACGCAGAGACTTTTAAAGGCAGAACTTTTGTTCAGAGTCTGGGCAGTGCTGGAAAGGTGCCATTCAGAGCTGAAATTTGTTGTTGATATGTTTATAAATCAAGTCACAAGAGAATTAACAAATAAAAGGTTATTGATAAGATGAATGTGATCATTGGTCACCAACAATTACGGAATTCATATTTAGCTACACATCTCTATATCATGAAGTCATTAACGTGTTGCATTAAAAGTAGTGGTCTACCAAATTGTTTGCTAGCTTGATAAGCCTTCTCGGTATGAAAAGCATTTGATTGTCGTTGTAAAAATACAGTAAATGTGGTGTTTAGCATTTACAGATGACATATCCAGGACTTAAAGTGCCAGTATGTAAGATTTAGTGACATCTAGCGACGAGGTTTCGGATTATAAACAACTGAATACCCCTCCCTTCCAAGCGTGCGATTGGAAGACACGACCCAAACGAATCTGCCACTCTAGATAAAGTTACATTTTATATTTAACGTTATTTGGTAGGAAATCACAATCTGCGAGTAGCCTAGAACATGACAAAAATCTGTCCACATTTCAAATAACAATTTTGAAATGTTTCCATAACACAAAGGAAACGTTTAATCCCAGAACAGGGCTCGAACCCGCAACATTGGCCAGTCAGTGGTAAAGAGACAGATAAGGCCGGGGATATGATTTATGGCCAGCACACCGCTGGGTGCCAGTGGCTTCCAAGAGCCGGTGCTGGATTGAAGCTGCCACTTTAACGTCAAAAACGTGAATGGCGCCCCCTAGAGCCAGCTTTCTGTTTGTCCGTTCTTGGCTACTGTAGAAACATGGCGACGCAACATGGCGGTCTCTCCTTAGAAGAGGACCCGCTCCCTAGATGATGTAGATATGAAGGGCTCGTTCTGAGCTTATGAAAACACAATGATTCGTTGTTGCAGGTGATTATACACTAATGAAAACATAATTAATAATACTATATTCTTTCTGCGAATAGATCCCCCTAAATCCTACATAGGGTTCCTTTGAGCGTTAACCAACTGAAATTAGCAAAGCTATCAGCATTGTGACGTGACGGCCGAGGCACAGACAGACTCCAGAACCTCTAGAGATTACATTTTGGATTTGAGCTGCTGCCTTGTTGTACTTTAGTTCTCAGTGAGCAGCTAATGGAGAACTACTTGCCATCCTGCTCACAATCCCACTCTCCACACATCTTGTGTTGTCATCTACCAGTCCTCTCTTCACCTCTGATCCGCCATTCTATCCCTCTCTTTCCCTTCTTTCAACACCCCTGTTAACAGCCTCTGAGTTCTGTTGCCCATCCCGTTTGCATTTTCTGCGCCATTTGCATTCCGTTTATTGCCTTCTCCATTCACTCAGTTTACCCGTCTGTTTAGGCCCCTCTCTCTCCTCCGCTATTCTCTCTCTCTCTCTCTCCGTCTCTCTCTCTCCTCGGCTGACTAATCGACCATGAGATGGGCTAATTAACGGGTACCCGTCGGCCCTGTAAAGCCAGCTGGGTAATTTTGTAGCATGGCTCCAGTATACTGAAGAGGAGAGGATTTATATTTTGAAAAGATATAAATCAACACGCATCCGGGGTGAAATAATCTACTTAGGTCCTGTATTTAATTAAATGTTTACTTTTTTTTTTTTAACATCCAATTGAAAACATTATCAGGAAACCAAGATGCATCAGAACCCAGTTAAGGTTGGAAAAAAAACACCAACGACACAAATTCAAGCCAGTATGTGTACAGAGTTAGAGGTTCAACATCACTTCAAAAAGGAAAATAGACAAGATTTTTAAGATCCGTCAATAGATTAATACGTCATTTCACAATTTCAAATCTGCATGAAGAGATTTTACTTTAGTGCACTGCCTTAGCTGAAGCGAGAACACATTTCAATGAACTCCTTTAACTCAAAATAATCCACTTTAATCAACACTTTGACAGACACTTGTGACATTAGCGGGCTTGTCTTTTTATCAGTGTTGTGCATTTGTGTGCGCGAGCACCACTCCAGGCTTTCTGTGGAAGCAAAAAAATAAAACAAACAACAGCCAAAGTCTGTGTAAAAACATTAAGGAACAAAGCTGTTTTCTCTCCCGGATAAAAAGACTGGCACGCCGTGTTCTTCGAACAATGGCATTTCAGACAGAAGAAAGGCTGACACACACACACACACACACACACACACACACACACACACACACACACACACACACACACACACACACACACACCGTTTTAGTGATGCCAGAATTCAACAAAGACTGGAAGGGGAAAAAAGGATGTCTTTACTGCCGACTTCATTGTCGTAACTCCTCCTGAAGACAAGGACAAGTACCAACAGTCACAAATGCACACTTACCTCCTGGCATGCCATTTTAGGGGGAAAGGGAACTGCATGTCTGTACACATCAGCTCGCTGCAATAACAGATCAATGCTAAAATAACACAGGGGTCGCCAGGCCGGCCAAACAAACACACTGATGCACAACACTCGCTCGATATATCAGCCACTGTGGTCGAGATGGACAGATGACAGTTATACAACTGGGACTACATGTATTAGGAGACTCGAATTTGGACACTACCAGTCAAGCTGTCAATCACACCAAACAACAACAAGTATCCTGTCATGTCGAGACCTCTCTAGACAGTGTCTACTGCGGTGTGACGCTTGCTCTTCTTGGTGCTGGTCGCGTGTGGTTAACAGGATACAGTGATGGTATCATCTGATTAAGCAAGGTTTGTTCCTGGGAGATGGGGGTTCTTTGACTCAGGAACGGTGTAGAGAGACCGTTCTATACCCTTCTCTTAGGCTTGCTGAGTTGCAGTTCCACCGTTGGGGCTTGTTTTACGATCTAAATTATGAATCACACACACACTCACTCACTCAACAGTCCCCCTTACGTTCCTCTTCTAATTGTGTAAAAACAATAAGCAGCCACAGTTAGGAAGAAAAATATAATCACAAATATATTGTTATGAACCACCCCCTACCCCTATCCACCAACAAACACCAGCCGGTAAACCTACATGTACAGTCAACGAGCATTTCTCCACACAAAAGCAAACACACACACACACACTTTACCCAGCGCTATTACACAACACCTACTTGGGTAAATGTTCACCGCAGAGCAGAACAAAGCTGGTATGTGTTTGTATTTGATGTGCCACACCCCTTCTCTGAATCGGACATAAAAAAACAAAACCTTGGGAACACCCGTGTGTGCGTGTGCGCGCGTGTGTGTGTCTGAGCGCACCTGAGGAAGTTGACAACAAGCGCCTCCCCTTCGGGGCATAAAAGATGTGTGTCATTCGATACCAGTTTACTAATTGACCAATAATCCATCCTGGGGCCACCATTTTCCCTTATAAGGCAGGGGTCCTGTGAACACTAGGATGTTCCCCGCCCTCTGTGGGATCACTTTTCCTAACCAGGCCAGGCAAGGCTTTCTTTTCGCCCTTGCCTCTTTCTTTTAGTTAGACCAATACAACCACAGTAAACTACCCTTAGCCACTGGGAGATTCAACCACAGTAAACTACCCTTAGCCACTGTGAGATTCAACCACAGTAAACTACCCTTAGCCACTGGGAGATTCAACCACAGTAAACTACCCATAGCCACTGGGAGATTCAACCACAGCCTTTGACAGCTGGCCACCGTCTAGAATGCACAGTTCAAAACATTTTCCGGGGGAACATCAAGGTCATATTTAAAGCGGGAAATATGCGCGTGTTCGTTACGAGGTTCTGATAATACTTGACATGGCCTCAATACGAATTTTCTAACCTCACAACACACACACAGAAATCCTTCTTTTCAACATACTCTTCAAGCAGGAAAAATGTAATAATCATTGTAATGCCTCTTTAAATAGAGGACAATGTATTATGTATCTTGCCATTAAAATGCCATGTGCCATTAACATGCATTGTGTCTCATCCAGGTGCAAGTAAAGCTCACACATGTCGACAAGCAGGAAGTCTACGCAGCGAAACCACACAAGTCACAGGGACTGTGACCATATCACACAGATCACTGATCAAGCTATGCCTGTAACTTTGCCCTGACGTCTCATTTTAATACTACTAACTAGCCAATCGGCTGTCTCACCGGAGGTGGGGATTCTATCCACAGTGCAGCAGAAGAAAACTCAACCCAGAGGCTTATACGAAACATTCCAACACAATGCGCGCGTGTGTGCACTTATACTGTAATTACATTCCTATGGTGAGCCCTTTCCACCTAGGTGCAAAGGGACAAATTTCTTAGACACGCCTCCCACACACACACACACAGCTGTCAGGACAGGAGAGATGGTACGTTCTAGAGCCTAGCTCTGGATAAATGCATAGTCACTACGCAACACACACACACACGCACTGTGCACACATTTACACATGTATGCAAAGATTGCTGGACAGTACGTACTCACACACACACACACTTTCTTAATGGGGCTCTATAGGGAGTCAGGAGGTCTGTGCATTTGGAGCTGTAGCTTATCAGGCTGACTTCATACATAGATATGAATAACACACGATGGAGAGAGAGAGAGAGAGAGAGAGCTTTACACCATGGGGGGAGGGGGGGGGGGCAAGGAAAAACATGAATAAACAGAGGAAAGACAGAACGCAGAGTGAGGGGGGAGCCTCCAGATGGAGGAAAGAGGGGAGTGTGAGACTGGGGGGCCTGGGGCGCACACAGGGGGGACAGACGGCAGATAAACGGCTGGCTAGAGGGGGAGGGGTAAAGAGACATGAAAAAGAGAAGATGTCTCTACACGGCAGTGAGACATGTACGCTGGCGGTGGCTCTAGAAGCTAGCCCAGCCCCCCGAGGGCTCGTAAAACCAGTCTTACATCTCGTTTTACTGTCTCAAATAAACGTGCATACATCTGCCCCAGTGGTGCGGTATAGACATTTTATAGGTTATTATGTTGGCCAGAGATACTGTGGGGGTCTCTTTTGAGTTTATTTCCCTTCATTTACCCTTTGAGACGTGCACAAACAGACTTCCAATGCAGATTAACAAACTTTAGGACGTTTTCTCTGGTGAAAGTTGCGTAATAAGCCATTAGATTCAGTAGAATTGTATCAATATTGACTTATCGGGGCTGTGTCTCTTTCTGTGGGGTGTTGTTGTTAATTAATTGTTGTAAAGGGGGCCACGCACCATCTTGTGTGCTGTAAAGGGGGCCTCCTCATCTCCAGTTGTTAATTCATGTCAACTACATACAGATGCTGCTAGGTGCTAGGCTGCTGCTCGCTAGCCAGTCACAGCTGGCTCTCACTGCACTAAATAACAGTCAATAAGCAACAAGCAACCAGAAAAGCCAAGTCATGTTGGAGGCGTGATGGGTGTCACCAGGGGTTTGGGGGGAAGGGGCTCAATGGCCCCAGTGGATAACGTAAAAGTGCGCGTTGTTGGTGTACAAAACATTCCATCTATAGGAGAACTTGGGATGCGATAATAAAACACACACATCATCTTAACTGGTGGCGAGGTTGACAGATATGGAGCACCCAGGGTTGCAGATAAGACGCGCGTGTGCGTGTGCGTGCGTATCAGTCATACCGATCTTAGGAGACGACCCAGAGACACTCAGAGAGCAGGTCATCTTGGCCGTATCCCCCGGATACACGCTGCCGGTGTTGGAATCGAGGGCGATGCTGAAGGAAGGGCCTGCAACACAGACGTGTACTCAAGTCAGTTTGATTGATGCTTCACACACACACGCACGCACACGCACACACACACACACGCTTGTAAGTGTAATATGAATTCATGAATGTGTACATTGTGTCTACAAGCTTCAATCTACAGAATCATACTTGTAGAATTACAGTAATATTTTTTCCACTGTAATATGTTCTTCTACCTTTAAATGCTTTCCTTTGATATTGACAGTGTTTGTATGACATTGATACAAACATACAGTGTATTAATATTAGTGTACACTCCCAGACAATATAAAAAGCTAGATTTGCGAGATGCTCCAGTTGTGGCGCGGGGGGGGGGGCCCCCCCCCCCCCCGCTGTGTAACAGATTATTGAATGCTAGTGGCTGTTGTAGAACCCAGTCAATCCCCTCAACGGGAACTTTAAACATTCAAATGCAAACATCCCCTGGGAAACGCATGCCCCTTCAAACAGATATATACTTGATGTTTCATGATAATGACATTTTAATGAAGATATAAAAATGCTGTAATGAAATATACGCTCTCCCTTTTCAACATAGTCTTATGGACTATACCAAAAAGAAAGAATCTCTGAAAAGTCATCAACTCAACTACCTTTCTATAAGATAGGATAAGATAAAATAAGATTTTATTGATCCCTCGTGGGGGAATTCAAGTGGTAAAGCAACATACGGTAAAATTGACAGGCTGACCATGTTTCTCCCTTGGCTCAATACGTCAGTGTGCTACACCCACGGGTGTTGTCACAGCAAGAAGAACTGTAAAAGTGGTCTATATAATTATTATATTTTTATATACGATATTATAACAATACTGTATTCAAAAGTCTCGCTTTTCGCCCCAACAACCAAGAAAGTGAAGTGTCACACACTGGTGGCCCTTTGTGCTGGTCATTATACATAACACGTCAGGGAATTTGGTGGTGTGTGTTAGATAGTTAGGGCTATATTGCTAACAAATGGCGAGCTAAGGCAGCTTGTTTGGAACGCCACGTGTCATACCTTCATTAAAAGGAAACCCTGACCATTCCTCTGTAATTCTCATCTCCTAATTACAAAGTCTTGTTTCTGGCCTTAGTCGGAACGGTGGCAACTTCTCTGCATAACCTCTCAAGCTGCGCCATCAAATACAAATTTATCTTATTTAAAACACACACACACACACATCTCTTTTTCTCCTTTCTTCTTATCTTTTTTATCCTCGCTTTCTCGTCACCCTTTTTTCCCTCCCAGTCATCGTTAGGGTGACTTTAAGCGACTTGCCCACAATACCATCACTCCAGACGAACAATAAGGTGCACCAATTATATCAGCTAATCAAAACAATTAGAGTTAGAGGGTATCTAAATTCCTCTTGTCAAGCAGGGAGTCAGCTTATTAAAATGGGCGCCTAATGAGAGTATGCCCAACTTGACATTGCATGTACGTGTGCCCGTGGGTGGGTGTGCATCTCTTTCTCTGTCTGATGACCGTTGTGGTATTTTAATCGGGCTTGTGTTGACGCGTCTCAACTAAGTCCGCGAAACCGTTATTGCTAAAGCCACAGTGCTGCTTATTTTGGTGTTGTATGTATCTCAAAACTCCAATATCGCCAAACTAGTTTATCTCCATCGTTTCTGCGGCCGCACAGTCTTGTTCCAGCTCCCCGTTACCTGCGATGATAAACGGCTCCAGATTCTAAGATTCCCATTTCTAATTTTCGGAGTGGAGAGGTAGGACGGCGGCAATTGATCAAATTGGGCAGCGAGTTAAGTGTGAGCGGCCCACCCTTCGCTTTCTGCCCCCATCTTTTTTCCATACTTTCCTGCCCAAAGACGCTCTTTAAATATTAAACTAGATTTATGAATGGTCACCGTAACCCCATCTATTTATATCCGCAAAATTGGCAAGAAATGATGCATTTCCATTCGCTATGACAGAGGAGTTAAAGATTTGGTTTTCCTGACGGGGTGTGTTGGATGAGTAAACCTGTACGAGCTGAAGTCATACCTTGCCTGAACCGCTTGTTATGGTTTTCGCCCGTCAACTGACAATATTAAAATCAATGTCCCCTCCCCGCCCACCCACCCACCCAAACAAAATCTACTTTACTGGTTCACAAAAGCTGTCGTCAATGTTTTCCCAATAAATAAACGAAACAGAAAATAATAACACAATATGTTACCTTCGTGTTGCGCTGTTACTCCGGGTAACCTAGGAAGGAGCCTCCCCACTCCCAAGCAACAACCCGCCACCCATCTATGATAAGTCCTATTGATTTTCTACCTGCTCACCTCTGGATTATGCATTCATACACAAGCTCTCAGCACGCCGGCGTTAATTCAACATCTGCATCTCCCTCACAGAAAGCCAGGAGGGCAGAAAAATGCTTTGAGACCCCCGGGGGTGTAAATCAGTGGAAGGGGGGAGAGCGGGTGCGTGCGCTAAATTCTCAGGAGAGGATTTGAGTATTTGGAAAGGACAAAGTGCTTTTGTTGATGAAGAGTCGCCCTGATATCTGGGAGTTGGGAAATCGATGGGACGCACAGAGGCTCTGGCACATTGATCCCAGCGCGTCATTGACAAACCAGGGCCTGGTTAGCTATGCGAGAGAATGAGGTGAAATGAGCCGCTCGTGTCGAAGTTTTCTGTCCCTCTCCGGGGTGCAGTGGATGCGGTGTTGTTATTGTATTGCTCGTATTGACAAAGCTGGCTCAGGTATGATTAATAATCATCCATTACAAAGTTTTAGCACCGTGTGTTTTCACTCAGCCTGTGTGTGTGTGTGTAGGTGTGTCCCTTTTGTTGTTTGTGTGTGAAGTAAGCTACTGGTGGAAACTTTTACACTGCCGCCCTGAACTTCATATCTATCTATGGATACTTTTCGTTTAAATTCCCTCTTTCTCATTGTCAGTGGATAAACGTTTTAGGAAAATAGAAGGGAAAACAAAAGATACATAAAATAAACAATGTCATGTGATGTTTTATTGCAATATATTATAGTGGAGTGCAAAGAATGCGGACAGAGAAAGAGGAAGAGAGAGAGAGAGAGACTCAAATCACTCAAATGAGGGCCTCTCATTATTGAGCCCGGGCGTTGTTTGTCCAGGCAGCCATTTCCAGGCACCTTGTTAGAGATGTCCATGGCTTGGTAATTGGATCCGTCTCGCAGGCAGAGTGGAGCCGGGGCTGACAGACGCTCCGACCGGAGAGACGCTTAAATGACAAATGTTCCCTCTCCTTCTAAAACCTGAGTGTTGCGCTGTGACGTCTCGTTATGTGCTCTCAGACAACGTTTGAGGGCTCCAGCAATCAAGGCAGCTCCTTAAATCCACACCAGCATGTAGCGCTGAAGCCGGGGGGGGAAAGGGTGAGGGAGGGAGCGGTCTGGTGCTGCCCGGAGGCTTTGAGCTAAGAATCTATGAAGAATGAATAGTTGTGGGGGGGGGGGGGGGGGGGGGGGGTGGGTGTGGGGGGGGGGGGGGGGGGGGGGGGGGGGGGGGGGGGGGGGGGG
>JAOEHI010000018.1:9014882-9021615 GCA_025447815.1 Percopsis transmontana | reverse complement strand
TGTGTGTGTGTGTGTGTGTGTGTGTGTGTGTGTGTGTGTGTGTGTGTGTGTGTGTGTGTGTGTGTGTGTGCGCTTTAGCAAACGTGCTGTTTGGGTGTGTGTAGAAAACTCGTTTACAGTGTGTGTTTCTGTTCCTGGGTGTGCACGCACACGTGCGTGTGTGTACGAGGAAAAAATGTCACGCTGCGACATGTGTGCATGTGTGTGTGTGTGTGTGTGTGTGTGTGTGTGTGTGTGTGTGTGTGTCTGTGCGGGCTTTTACACTATAGGATGTGTGCATCCATGTGTCTACAGAGATGATTCAGGTTTGCTCAATTATCTTGTGTACTTTTTTTACTCGCACAAATGTGCCTGCGTGTGTGCGCGTGTGTGTGTGACTGTGAAAATGGGTGTGCAGGCATGCATTCATTCATTCGTTCATCTATGTTATTTGAGCTGTATGCCATTTGAATGCATATGGACACATGCGCAGCTGTGTGTGTGTTTGTGTGTGTTTGTGTGTGTGTGTGGTGTGTGTGTGTGAGAGTGCAAGTTACGAGCCCTCCCATCTGAGTGAGGTGGAACGAAGGAGAGAGCTGTGTATTTTACTACAAAAGTCGATCTCAGGCCGATGGAGGAGGGAGAAATTGTCCTGTCACTCAGAATCAGGCATGCTCTGTGTGGGAGCAGAGACAGTGAAGGACCACAGTGAGTAGATAAGAAGGCCAGAGCTCCACTTTAAACGTTGATCATGACCTTCATGTCCACTTAACTTAGTAACAAACTTCTGGACCCTTCGTGCCCTTTTTGGATCCAACAGACTCCTAGCTAAGCGCTGCAGAGATTGTGAGCCGGGTGTCTTCCTTGTGTTGTTCGGATGATTTGAATCAAAATTCATGATTAATTTATATCATAGATCTTTTATTTACAACTAAAGGAATTTCAATAGGCAGTTTATATGATAATACCTAAGCAGAATTAGTACAGTAGCTACCGTATTTTACCTCCAATTAACCACAATTCCCAAAACAACAAAACAACAACACCAAAACAAATTCGGTGTATGTTTAAAAAACGTACTTGGCAATAAAGCCTTTTCTGGTTCTTCTGATTATGATTCTAAAAGACACTACTTTCAGCAAAGTAGTGTCACCAGATTTCTGTCTGAATGTACATCAGAATTATTTATTGCCATTTACACATACAAGGCATTTTGCTTGGTGTGATTGGTGCAAAACTAGTGTTGCACAGTATACCGATACTAGTCGTTACGATACCCCATTTTATTAGTATCGGTACAGTAAGAATGACAGTGTGTTAATAAGAGCCGTATTATCTGTGTGTGTGTGTGCGTGTGTGTGTGTGTGTGTGTGTGCAGCGCTCTGCTTCCACTCCCTGTGGAGATAGGCCTACTGTTTTTTTCTCTCAGGAACGCTGCATGCGAGAGGCATGGCTGCCGGTAGGAGAGCTCACGCCCTCTTGACGATGGTCTACCGCGGCTTGCAGAAAAATCAGATGGAAATATTTTGCTTCCATCGCCGACAGTGAGGGCAAGGCTGCAGACACCGCGATGTCCGGCTGTTAAAATAAAAGGTTTTAAACCGGTGCAAACCAAGGGAGGGATCACGTTGAACTAGGCTAAGTACCTCACCGACAGTATGCAGAGCTCTTTGAAGAATGTAAAGATCGACAGGTTAGTGAGTGTGATAGATAACATAATTACATCATGCCCATGCCCTCGAGTATAAGTCAAACTTTTTT
Organism: Percopsis transmontana; assembly: GCA_025447815.1. Lineage (NCBI taxonomy): Eukaryota > Metazoa > Chordata > Actinopteri > Percopsiformes > Percopsidae > Percopsis > Percopsis transmontana. The sequence continues at coordinate 9,019,875 of JAOEHI010000018.1, read as the reverse complement.
TCACTTTTTTATGAGGCGATTAAGGGCAATGATAACTGTCTAATTTGTCTTTATCATCTTAGCTAACTCACCAATGTTCACACTGGCAACGTTAACTTCACCATAACTTGCAAGCTGCTAAAAATCAGGTGTTCACAAACGTATGCAGATCAACAACACCATTTATAAATGATCAATTTATACTCAATCAGTACTGGTTAATGGTAATCATGTACATTTCCGTCAATTAAGTATTTACTAGAAAATGAGTGCAGACCGGTGCCAAGGAGATCTTACTAAATACTGTTATCTGGCTGCAAATATAAAGTTAACTATCAAAGAAATCACATCATCTCAAGTGCAGGGGACATCTGGTTACTGCATACCATGTAAAAACTGTATTAACACTTTAATATGACTACAATAATTAAATGATTAATCAAATGTTGTCCAGATTGGAAATATAACACAATAATGAAATTTGAGAATTATTTTTTAGGAATTCAGGAAAAGTAATTGCATTAAGTCATAAAGTAAATTCATGACTTGGCATCTTGGCATATGGAGATCCTTTTTCTTCCCCAACTCAAACCCCTAATGGTCCACAATTACATGCTACAACTGTGTTTTGTTTTCTTTTGGTTTAGAGAGAACAGAACACCGAACCGTTGTCCGTAGAACGACATCAAACCGATTTAGATTCAGAGGAAATGAAGCCATACACTTGATGAATAATTTGACCCAATCTCACTTCACTGGCAGACATACATCATCATGCAAGCCTGATCTGAAAACAACAACAGTAGCTTTGACAACAGCACATCATCACAGAGAAATGAGCCAACGCGCTCGCTCCCGGCTATAGGGACTCGCAATGAAATCTGAAGGTTTCTGACACACAGCCCGTCCATTTCACTGCTCTGTCACTGCCTTTCCACTCCCGTTCTCATTGGGGTAATGTGTTTTCGCAAAGTGGCAGTGAGGAACAGAGATGAAGGCCGACAAACCACAGTGGCTGCTTGACGTCTGACCGCGTGACAGTAGCTCATCCATGTACCGGATCCCCTGATTGGCTGTCCCACGGAACGTCAGTGATGCGCGCGGAAATGTGACCGTTTCATTCAAATTTGACATGTCACGTTTATGCTACATTTCTGTGTACAGTACCTTTATTAGCTGCTCATCTGGTTGGTAGGTCTTGTGTCACTAATGTTAAAGATTAATTTATATACTCTGAACCTTGGACAAATCATTTTAGAAAATTTAAAAATATCTAAAATCCACCCCTTAAAGTGCATTTTAAACGTTTTTTTTTTTTTATTTAACACTAGAAGAAAAAATAATAGGTTATAACATTTAAAGAGTATTAACATTGAAAGGCTGCTCAGATACTACAAAATTACGTAGCAACAATACATTAATGTGTACCATTTTATAGCTTAAAGAGCACACACATTTAAATGTATTTAACATGCATAGGGCAGTTCAATCTAAATTAAAGTTATTTTGAAAAATAAGTTTATATTCATTATGATTCCCACAAAATCTTTCTTCTCAAAATTATTCTTCTATACCCCCCTGTAGTACCTTTGAGAACCCCTAGGTGTATGCTGCAAACAAAGAGTTAAAGTATTTCAAATATGAATCAGGCTAGCAAAATATTTATTTGATTTCACAAATATCTGAATTTAGCTATCTAAAATGTTGTTACATTCTCTCTCATTTTACATGGGGCTGAGATTCAGGTCGAGCTTTCTCAAACTGATTTAAATCTTTTATTCTGGTGCAGATTTGAACCAAGGATGTTTCAGATAGGGCACCACTTAATTAAGGGCCATTCAATTCTGTCCCACAAACCTGCCAGCTGCTGTAACTGGCATAATTTGCTACATTTCACTAAGTTCCGTTGTTATTCTAACACCGCATAGTTAGCATAGGAGGCAACCTGTCCTGAATTTAGACGACTACTGTCCCACTGCTAACCTTCAGCTTTCAATATGGCACAGAAACAGATTTGGTTTTAATTATGACAGACAGTGTTGAGCAGAGAACGCTGCAACCAAACTGTCCACTAATTGACAGAGGCATTAGAGAAAACATATGATAATGCACTTTGCATATATATACGCCGTTCTCATGGGTGTTGTTATTTGCTTGCATACAAAAACATATAGATGTGTCTCAAAATAACCCCCCCACCACACACACACATGCAGACCCACATTCAGACTGACGTACACACACACGCGCGCGCGCGCAAACACACGCACTTGGACAAACATCAAACCACTCTCTCTGTTTCCGAGGTGACAGCCAATGCTCAAATCGCTGCGAGCGTTTCTACATCGGCGTCTGACAAACGGCGGTTCGCTGTTGATTTCACTTTTAGCGCTTTGCCGTTGACTGAGCAGTCCCCCCTCTTACATGTATATACTGTATATATATGCATGTACATATATATAAAACACACTCCTGTACTTTCACATACCTAGCGCTAACCATGGCTGTCACAAAGCATGCAAAAAGACGCGCACACACGCAAAACATGAACACGTGCGCGCGCACACACACACACACACACACACACACAATCAAGTTTGCCGTGTAGGAAAGCAGCGGCGCTGGGGTTGGAGCTTGACTTTGTTAATCGGCAGAAGACAGCTTAACAGCTTGCACGGCTGTAATTAACAGTTTGAAATAAACATGACAGTATGCGAGTGCTTGCGTGGGTGTGGTGTGGTGTGGTGTGGTGTGGTGTGGGGGGGGGGGTGCCCAGTTGTGTGAGAATTAAATAATTCAGACAAAATGCCTCATCTGTCGCCCGCTGCCATCTCAGGTGCCGGGCCCACCTGACCAGTGCGTCTCTCTCACTCGCGCTCTCTTGTCGGTGAAGAGTGTGCCCTGACAGACACAGACACCCGCCTGGGCAGCGCTGCGTTGAATAATTCACATCTCTGAAGAGGCCAATGGTGACTTATAAAAGCCATTATTATGTTTAATAATGACTAATACACGTCTAACGTGGAGATTGGGGGTGGAAGTGATGTGCGTGGGTGGGAAGATGGGTGGGTGGGCGGGCGTGCGGGGGGGGGGGCGCCATAGCAAGGTGGCTATGGTGCCGAATGGACTGATTGTCAGGAATCACCCCTGTGTTGGCTCTCAGCTCATAGCAAGCGTAGCTCTACTCGTGGTTTTATGCATATCAGAGGCTCTCAAGGTGACTTAGTGTCAGCTTTGTGGGGGGGCTCAAACTTTGTGTTGTTTTCAATGTAAGTCCGAGGGCATATTTCGTCTGATGTATTTCCCAGTAAAACAGCGTATCCTTATCGACGCCCAGGAAAAATAATAAAATAATAGTTTTGGGAAAAGGGATGTGGTGAATAACTGAACACGCAGAGAGGGAAACAGGGGCAACATGCTATGATGTTATTGGTCGGAATGTTACGCACACCATCTTATTAATGTGATTAGGTTTTTAATTTGTTTTGCCATACTGTTTTTATAGGTGGGTTTAATGGGTATAGGATTTTAATTTCCTTTAAAGGTTTATCACCTAAAGAAAAAGTTATGTGTCATATTGAGATCCATAGTTCTTGTGTGTTTACCCAAAGACAATGGTTTCTCATGTGTACATCTATATTGCTGACGTTTTATGGCATTTTTTGAATAGAACATAGAACAACTATAAATGCAGATTAATATTGTATACTGTATAGTTTCCTAGTGTAAGAATGTTCTTATGCCATTAGGCTGAAAATTGTCCAAGTGCGCTAATGTATGGAGGCAACTTATAAATGCGAAATAATATTGAGATACAGCAAATATCAGTTACTTTTAGATGTAAGTCTGGTTTTTGAGTCATCAGTCTGGTTAACACAGGTAAAGTTGAATAAAAACTATAATTTCTACAGGAATTTCACCGTCCAATGGGTTTTTACCTAAAGATGTAAGAGAGTTGTTAGCTATGTATGAAACCAAATGTATTCATATTTGTCTTAAATAACGTATTTTCAGTTTACCCTTATTTATTTATTTATTTATCACCTTTCAACATCTGATACTGCAGGATAACATATATTATTAGTTATTGTTATTTCCACATTAGCTGTGGTATGAATCCTTTGTGTAAGCCACAGCTGGAAACTCTAGCCTTCAAACCGTACACACACACACACACACGCACGCACACACACACACACCCGCACGCACGCACACACACACACACCAGGGGTTAATGGAATACACACCCAATCCTTGTTCTGGTGAAGCTCTCTTGACATACCCTGTTGTTTACATACGCATGGATCCTAACAGCCTCACCTGAAATGATCACCTTTAAAGCGATGCGATGCTTCAAAAAGAGCAGGGGGCAAGCAACACAGGAAACCAAGGAAAGAAAAGGAGTTAAAAAACGTCTTCTGTGGGGGGTGGAGGGGGGGATTTTAGCATATAAATAAACCAATTCATCACAGGCTTTTCTACAAGAATAAACACTAATTTTCCTGACGGTGACCCTGACAAATGGCTAGCGGGCTGGCGGACAGAGAGATGTGTAGAGCTGGTCCTCGCAGGCAGCCCATAATACGACGCACTGTACGCCGTGGCGTGGTCACCTTAGCGACACCACACACACACACACGCACACACATGCCCACACACACACACACACACACACACACACACACACATGCCCACACACACACACACACACACACACACACACCGCACCGCTCGACCAGCCAGCTGGTGAGAATGCACTCTCTCCCTCTCTCTCTCTCTCTCTCTCTCTCTCTTTTCCTCTCCCTCTCTCTCTCTCTCTCTCTATCCCTCTCTCTCTCTTTTCCTCTCCCTCTCTCTCTCTCTCTCTCTATCCCTCTCTCTCTCTTTTCCTCTCCCTCTCGCTCGGTGGGTCTAATAAACGGCCGGTGTCAAAAGTGTTGTCAGTCCATTCTTTGCTTGTTTGGGTTCATCCAGACTGGGGTGGGAAAAGGGGGTGTGGGGGAAATCAAGGAGG
>JAOEHI010000018.1:9004882-9012382 GCA_025447815.1 Percopsis transmontana | reverse complement strand
ATTATTACGAATATCATTTGTATTAATCATCAGGATAAATGACTGGTTTGGCTATCTGAATGCCTCATTTAGAGAAACTTGGCTCCCATGTCATGGTTATAAATTACAGGCAGGCCTGTGTTTCACCTGAGGCTCCCGTTCCCCTCCTCTCCTTACGTGGCTCTCCTGCTTGTGTACACACGGCCCGCCACTCCTGTGTTTCCTGTGTCCGAGGGCTAGCGCGGCTATCATGCTAACGCTGGGCTCCCAGGGCAGTTTGTGTCATTGATATAACGTGGCGGGATAGCACCGGAATGGCGCTTGCGTGCGCATCTAGATGTGCGCGCGCAAAAGAAAAAGAAAAGACAAAAAAACCCCACAAAAACACAATATTGGAGGAGTTGGAACATCCACATCCCAAACAGATTCCAAAGATTTGTAGATGTGTATATGTTTCTCCTCCTGTTCTGTGGTTTCTGTGTGTAAATTAAATTATTCAGTGGTACAAACTACAATTATGCTTTATTAAAAATTATTAAAAAATTCTCGCCGGCTTCCACAGATGTGAGAGAATTTATTGCCTGCTTGTTTTTCTAATTTGCATCATTGATTCGGTGGAGTTTAAAAAGTAATGATACTCCTACGACTCTCTCTCTCTCTCTCTCTCTCTCTCACTCTCTCACATACACGCTTGGTGTCTCTCTGTCTCTGTCTTTCTAATAAGCCTGGGTTGTATTAGGGGCGTGAGGCAGGAGCAAAAGGGGGCACGATGACGGGTGTTTTCTGCGTTTGATAGATGTGCGAGAGGCTTATTTCATTTACATGTGTTTATCACTTTTTATGAGTCGTCAGATCGCGTCTACTTTAAAAAAAAAAAAGGGAAATTTTATGGAGAGAGTGGGGAATGTGTGTGCGTGTGAAAGTCTGCATATTAAAGAACACACACTTAGAAGACCAGACACGATCAAGCTGACAATTCCATCCATATTGCCATTTGTAACTGACAAATCAAATCCAATAACTGTATGATAAACCCACTGTTTTCCACCCCAAAAAACATGCCTAATAATTTCACCACGAGGAATAAAAAGAAAAGAAAAATCAAACAAGCAATAAGCGCAAACCGGAGACAAACGCTCGCTCGACATTTTTTTGTATTAAAACCAGGAATTTAATTTGAATCTGCCGTTTTGCTTAAACATGACATCTCCATACATTAAATATACATGCAGAATTTACACTTCAAAGTTGGGGCCATTACATGAGCCATTAGCTCTACTTGTTATTGCAGATCCCTATGGCCAGGTTATGAATGATTTAACAGGGAGTAACTGTAAACTAAATTTAATTTTCTTTCAAAGCCGCCCATTGCATGAGAGGAGGACAGACAGACAGACAGGCACAGTTTTTAGAGCAACCTAAGAAAGAGTGACAGAGCACGAGAGAACATATGCGAAAGAAAGGATAAAGTAGGAGAACGAATGAGCGAGCGCAAGAGAGAGATAGTGTTGCGTGCTGAATCCTGAGCAATGACTGGCTACTTTAGCAATTAAAATCCGGGGCAAAGACACAGCGGCTTGCTGTGGCCCAGAGACTAGCCCATTCATCATCCCAACTGCCATAAAATAGCACTAGATGGATTCTTTGATTTTAGCTTTGGAGGAACATAAATCAAAATCTAAACCACGGCCTGTCACAAGCATCACCAGAATTATCCATTTGAGAGAGAGAGAGAGAGAGAGAGAGAGAGAGAGAGAGAGAGAGAGGATCCGCTTTCATTGTTTCTCCTCCTCCACACAGGCGAGCCCTCGCAGCAACCACCTATCCCCCAGTGTGACACACTGGCTAATCTATAAGTGTCTCATAATGAGCTGTTCTCTACAGTTCAACACCATGCACTTCGTCAAGCCTTTACAGAGCAGCGCCCTAATCTACAACTGGGTTTCTTCAAAGTTCTACTGAATACCACAGCTGTCAAGAGAATACCTCATATCGCCGACCTAAAGTTGGGCTACTGTATATTTACAGCAAACACAGGGATTGTATTGTAAATTATGTGTTATATGAAAGGGCTTGTCGGGGTGAAAGATCATACAGCTTACTCCTTATGGAGACAGTCAAAGTGCAGCAATGTACCAAAATCTCTATTTAGGATTTAAATACGACTATGTGTAAAGTGTGCATGGCTGTAGAGGCAGGAGTAGAAGTGACTGTTGTAGCAGCTCTACGACACTCACCAAAACAATACACCAAATCAATGTTTTTGTAATGCTGGTGTCAGCCACAAGGGGAATTTAGGACGCAAATCCCCTATAAATTGTCCAGTTTTTATAACAAAAGACCTTGCGAGGTTGAGAAGTTACTAGCATCATTAGCTCCCCCATGAAAAGATAGCGGGTCAATTAATTTCAACTTAAAATGACCAAAATAAGTGATAGATTGTAAGTGATTATAAGTCTTTGCTGAGGACTGTTAGCTCTGGCAGAATGTTTCTACGAAATAAATGTTATTAAGCGAAGCAAGATGTGTCATCTGTCAACTTTCATATAAATGAAACATGAAATTAGGCCAGAAGGTAAAAAAAGACACATAAATATATCATACAATCAAAACATCTCTACAGGGGTGAGTGTGACTCCTATCTTATTGCCTGTGTTTCTCCTTTTCTACCAAGAAGGTGTCGAATCTCCTCTCTGGCAACCCATTCCTAAAGGACTTCCTTAGCCCAGCTCTCCTCTCTGTCTTTCAATACGTTTCCCTCCCTCTATTTCTCTCTCTCACACACGCAAGGTATTCTTACACTTATTTATTTCCCAAGCCCACAAAGCAGACGTCATTTGTGGGTGTGAAGAACTATCACATTTGGAGGCTGTGTGTGTGTGTGTATGTGTGTGTGTGTAAGTGTGAGTGTGAGTGAGAGAGTGAGAGAGAAGCACAAGGAACTTCTGTCCCCATAATGGAGTATCATGATGATAGTATCATGACGAAAAGTGACGAAAATGACGCACACAACAAGTTGCGTTAACGTCTTTTGAGAATTCACTTTTAGGTAATAATTCATATACTGTAGATTTAAGACTTTTTTCTATCTGGCTGAATCGTTCCAATACCGTGATGCATTATCAATATGCCTTCTAATGCCTTGTTTTTTGTGCTAATACTGGTTCATAGATCCTGTGACAGAAGGGAATGTGATTAATATCCGATCCTAAAGTGTTTGGTATTGATACAGTTTATCAAAGTCGAAAAATCCATCCACTTCCATCAAAGCACGGCACTGCCAATTCCTGCCTGTCTTCCCGGCCTCGCGGCCTCCCGGATTAATCCGAGAGGGATTCTTTTGATTTGTGGCGCTCATTTGTATGTCTGTCTGGGAGAAAATGGAGGACAGCTGTCAATGTGGAGGCATTTGTCTCTGTCATCTCGTCCCCTCCTACATCAACAACCCCCTCCCCCCCCCTCCTCCCCCTCTCTCTTCCATTGTCGGGATTGGAGTGCTCCGCACGGCATCTTTGAAGAAACAAAAAATCACGATAATTCCACTGTCTCAACCACTTAAGAGCAGATTCAATCAAAAAATAACGCAGCACGTAAAACGACCTATTTTAATTCCCCCAACGCGACGAGGACATTCAATTACATCTTCAGGGAGGCGCGTTTTTCATGGGGCGACAATTAAAGTCTTATTTAATGTTTAAAGCATATTACTTTCCTTTATTACAGATCTCATAACAAAGTCAGCAGCCGTCAAGGTACAAAAGCCCCTCTGCTCTTTTGTTTTGTGTTTTATTGCAAAAGCTCATCAAAAGAGAGACAATGGAAACATGAAATGAAGGACTGAGGCTGTAGCAAAGGTGTGTGTGTGTGTGTGTGTGTGTGTGTGTGTGTGTGTGTGTGTGTGTGTGTGTGTGTGTACATCCGTGTCTATGCGGGTTATTGTTTAGTGTGTGTAGTTTCAGCATGTGTTAATGTGGCTATGTAGATGTGTGTGTGCCTGTGTGTGCTTTTTGGAATTTTAATTTGCTGCTTCTAAAATCATTGATGTGGAAAAGATGTGACACAGATCTTTAAACTTTGACTGCTGTGACTGTGACTATCATTTTATTTCCAAAATGATTAAAAAAATTAAGTAAAATTAGATAAAAAAAATATGTTTTTATTAACTTGTCATTTCCTATTTAGTTTGTTAATAAAGCATTATTTCACTCCATTGTGAGTTGTTTTAGGACACTCTCGGCCACTAGAGTGTCTTACCTTGCGAGGCAGCTGGATTTGCGAGATCACAATCACACGAGAATCCATCTCGCCAGGCTTCCAGTTCACGGGCTTGTGGACGAACCACCAGTGGTTCGGATCAATCGGTGTCCCATGAGGAACTACTGGCGGCAACTACGGGCGTGGTTTAGGTGTGACGTTAGCCCACGATAGAAGGTGATAGACAGATGGTTCATCCAATCACCTGCCAAGTATCTTTTTGAAAGCGCCTGCCCCTTTCAAAACAGTTTCCGAAGACGACTTCCCAGATGGTTCTGTGTAACACTGGAAGTGATGCTATCCATAGGGATCTGTCTGTAGCCTCACTCGCCGGACAATGCATGCTCCGCATGCTCACAATATAACTGAAAATTAAGATTAATAATGTAGACTATGGGTTACGTGCCTAGATGGTGTTTTACTCAGATGTTGAATACATTTTTCTGTATTCAACTGTATATGGATTTGGTACAGGCTAATTGTAATTCCTGACACAAACTTGAACACACAAACGTGCGTTAAACACCTAAGAGACGAGTGGTATAATATATTATAGCAAAATGTGATGATAGAACGAAAAAAGAATCCTTACCTGGCCCTTTCAGCTAGCAAACGTACTTTATGGCCGTGCCCACATAGCTAGCTAGCACTGCTCACTTCATTGGCCCAATGAAATAAAGCGTTCATTAGGCCATGGATCAACTAGTCTCATCCTGTCACAAGATTACAGCTGGCCAGCATGCACTCACACACACGCACGTGCGCACACACACACACACACACCTCTGCGGTAAGACGCAGGGCTGGTAAGTGGGGTCAGAGGGTGCTTGTAGTAATCCATCTAACCAGCGTGACAGCGGCAGCTAATAAATCACTTATTCATCGTTTAATCCATCGTCTGTCGCCACTAAACTCCCAGAAAACAATACCTTTACAAAATACACCCTCCTGCAGAGAGACCCCGGGCTTTCCATGGAGACAGGTGGGCCACAGTTCTGGCCCTCAAAGGGCCTCAAAGCACAATAATAGAAAAGAAGAGTGCACTAGCGTTGTCAGGCTTTTTTTCCAGCTGCTTACATCATGGATTAAAGCCTTTAAGTGAGCTTTAGACTTGTATCTTAACTATGTAGCATCCTGTATTTATGATTAAAAACAAGTACGACACCATAAAGTGCAACTTTTTATTGTATTCAATTTTGTAGAACAAATTTAACATTAACATTACATGCCAATGGTCAGGTCTTTTCTAACGTTACCAGTAAGCTACCCAATATTTAGCCTAAACTCATTTCCATTGTTAATAACAAATAAAATAAAATGTACACTAAAGGCATGTCAAAGAAAACGACACCAAAACATTATTAGGCAAGATGTTGTTTTGAAATGACATAATGTGCCCTGCAAGCATGCTAAAGGTAATAGCTAGCATGTAGCATGATTTATGAAGTCATGGACTCATGATGGCTGCGCGGAATGAAGGAAAATACATTCAACAAAACGTGAAATCTGATTTGAATAAACCCCAGTTGTGAGCAGGTTACCTAGCTCTCTCGTGTATAAAAATAAATTTTGGTGTCCAGTTCGTTGAATTAAGCTCACATTCAAAACCCTTCTCCCTTCATGGCACCCTAACACCCCCCACCCCCTCATTTTCACAGCCTTAATTTGGTCTTCCTTTATAGCCAGTGGTTGTCTTAATTCACTCTTTTCCAAAGCATGTTGTCTCACCTGACAGTAGAGAGAAGGGTGGTGGGGCAGCGAACACACTGACTAAAAGAGGAAGGAAGAACGAACGAAAGAGAGAGAGAGAGAGAGGGGCGAAAAAGAGGCACGCAAACGCTGATCTTACAGTTTAATTACCAGCCCTGGCTTGTAAAGTGCTGTGGGTTGGAACTAGCAGGGCTGGTAGGAGACAACGCCAGCTCCATCCCGTGGAGCTAGAAAGTCGGCCCATTAGAAGTGGCGAACAGGAGGACATGTTAATGCCTTCCTCCCTTTTCCCCTTCAGCAATCCTTCACTTTTCCCAAATCCCTTGCTTCCCGTTGGGCCTCAAACCTGCAAACCTCTTCCCCTTCGTCCCCATGGTCTACATGTCCGCGACTTACTCTAAGTCCCGTCTTCCATTTTCTTTGCCTCCCCTCTCTCGTCTCATCCCCCCTTTCTTCCCCTCCCTCTCCTGTCGACCAGATAACTTTGACTGTTGCTTCCATGCAGGTTTATTCCTGCACGTAATTGTTTCTCTGTGATTGAGAGTGGCTCGGTTAAGAACATGAGTAAGGGGTTAGTTAACAGTAATAAGAATAGCTATTAAGCACATATCCGCTGCCTTCCCTGTCACTCCAGGTTGGGGCGAGAGAGCAAGAAAGAGACGGAGAGAGAGAGAGGGAGGGGCGGAGGGATACTGGCACCTAATTACAAGGGGCGCACTCGGCTGCTTTTATCAGTAATTGGACTATATAGCCCTTCATTATAATTTACTTTCTCCCCCAAACTGTGATAATGCAGACAAGCAGAACTGAGTGGGCCTGTTAGTGGCCCAGAAACTGACACCAGTTAATGGTTAATTATAATGACTAAATTAAACGAGTGACGGTGAGAAGGAGCTGGATAAAGCCCCGACACTTAATTTAACAGGATCACTATCAGGAAAAACTCCAGCTCAACAGTGGATAGAAAAGGGGGGGGGGATAAATACATTTAAAAAAAATAAGAAACACAAGTACAAGAGCAGAGCAGCGCAATGTTTAGTTTAAGCTTCCTACTTGCCCAGTCGCTCCAGCCAGGAGCCGGACTCAACAATAAGCAACAGAGGAATTAAGAGGCCATTAATTGTCTGTTTTCGTACTGGAGATTGGAAAACGGCCCAAAGACATATTTTCATTTTCAAAGCTGTCCAATCGACGGAGCGCGGTTGTTCTGTAATCAATTTACCTCTTAGGACCTTGTAGAGAGTTGGCCTGTGCCTAACAGACAGACAAAAGGGATGCTTATGTGGCCTTGGCTATAGCTAACAATAAACACCCTCCCAATCCCCTGCATTCACCGGAATGTCCAGGCCTTTTGTTCACATAAAGAGATCGGCCCACAGTGGAAATGTACTCTTTTGTTAGGACTCTGTTGTTCATTACACTATCTATTCACAAGCACAACGGAAATAAGCACAGCCGCACAACTAAGCATCTCTCTCTATTTCTCTCTCTCTCACACACACACACACACACACACACACACACACACACACACACACACACACACACACACACACA
>JAOEHI010000018.1:8956336-8978205 GCA_025447815.1 Percopsis transmontana | reverse complement strand
CGGCCCCGCGCCGGGCGGCCCGGCCGCGCGCCCCGCCCCCCCCCCCCCCCCCCCCCCGCGCGCCCCCCCCCCGGGGGGGGCTGTGTCCACGGCCGGCACTGTCCCTCTCCCCATCACAGCACCACTGGCTTTGATCAATGGGGCCATGGTCCAGACGCACACACACACACACACACACACACACGCACGCACGCACGCACACACACACACACACACAAGGGTCCTGGGCCCGTCATCACATGATTAAAAGGGTTGGAGGATATTGCTTTCACACCGTTCGCCCCCCCCACCCCCACCCAAAAAGAGAAAGAAAAAATCAAACTGGACTTAAATAATCTGGACAGAGCGAATGGATAGCAAACACTAAGTAATAGGAGATCAACTCTTTCATCGGTTGTTTTCCCTTCTTCAACTGTCCTTCAACCCTGCGACCCACTGACCCACACCTGCGTCACTCACGGCCCGCGATTAGCGCGACAGCTAGGTGAAAATCAAAATGCAGCTCGCTGCTAATTGGCCGTCTACGTGCCAACAAATCGGTTGCTATAGCGCTGTCCAACATGGTGGGAAAGTTGTGCCGGCAGGCACAGCGATGTGGAGTTTTCGTCGGGCCGTGTGGCTCTATCCGCCTCTGGATCTCTTTTTGATCTCTTTCCAGGTCTCCTCTCTCTGTCACCGGACTCTTGTCTTCTTTAGTGGGGCCAGAAAACTGATGAACACACTGCATGAACACACTGCATGAACATGCACGCCACTATACCCTATAACAACACACACTACAAACAAACCCGTAAAAAAGGCCATACGGTGTTTAGGGCTGGTTAAAGCCTTAAAAAGTTATTAATAATTAATAATTAATATTTTAATTATTACCAGGTTATGATGGTATGGATTTTGGTTTGTTTGGATGGAGTGCATCCAAACAAACAAAAATCACACACACACACACACACCCACATATGAACGAGAGCGTTAGAAAAAGATACCATCAGTTAAGCTGCACCAAGTTGTGATAGGCGTGCATGTGTGCATGTGTGTGTGAAGGCTGTATGCGAGGATCGAGTGTCTTTCGTTTCATTTCCTCTCCCCGCGTTTGAGCTGCCAAAGAAAACAACGCTTTCTAAAGTCACTCCAAGTTCAGCAGAGGAAGTCTCGTAGCCTCCTCTGGCTTCAGAGCATTAGAGGGTTCACCACTGCTTGCTATGCCTGGAGAAAACGAATCCGTACTGTTGGAGCGGAAGCAGGTTGAAATGAAATAACTATGTCTGTGTGAATGTTCACAAACTCAAAACATTTTTCAAACAGAGCTTGCAGGAAGACTTTATTTTTATTTTTTTTACAAGACCAAAGACAGTTGAGTTTCGTTCACGCTTGGTTGATGTGACTGAGTCAATACGATCACTTTGTTGTTATATCAGCCATTCTACCTGAAAACTACAATTACAACTCAGCTCCACTGTTTTTAAACTAGTCAGCACCATTTTAGTGCAACAGACATCACATGCATAACATACATACATTGGGTACGTAAACTCATAGTTGTAGTTGTCATTGACTTCCACGGTTTCTCAAAAGCATACTACTAATGTGTCAACAAAGCTGTTCACTGTCTTGACTGGTAGTATGTGTTCTAAAGTCACTCCAGCTGCTTGTTATAGAATTGGATTTAAGGTATATTTGAATTTACTCTACATACTCTAAAACAATACTCTAAAACTTCAAATATATTAAATTAAACACTACAGCCAACTGGATAACTTGAGAACCGATTTTCAGCGGGACGACTTAGTATTGATGTAAGGAAGTTCCAGAGTCAGGAGTTTAACAAAACATTAATTTCCACTATACAAAGATCAAGTTGTTGGAATGCAGTAGCCCCGCCTGACAGAAACCCAACATGAGATTCATGGGAGTTGACTGAACACAGTGAATGACAAACTTTCTGTTACATTAAAAATCCCTGTTGCAACCCCACCCCACCCCACCCCAGCCAACCCCAGCCCAGCCCAGCCCACTCCACCCCAGCACGGTGTGTCCGGAGTGCCGTCTCACCGGGCAGCGAGGCGGCACTTGTCTGTGACCACTGTATGCAAAGCGTGGCATTAGTCACCAGCTAGCCTCCACTGACACGCCCGCAGTGTGAGGGAGATTAATGCCTGCGAGGGATACTTTATTATCCCCTCTTACTCACTCTCTCTCTCTCTCTCTTTCTCCCTCTCCTCCCAGTCTGCCACCAAACCGACGATTAATTGTCTCTCCCGTTGTCCCTCCCTCTCTCCTCTCCTCCCATTGCTCTATTCCCCTGCCCCCCCCCCTCTCTCTCTCTTCCTCCCTCTTGCCAGAGTGACAGATGCACAGAGGTACGAGATATAGGAGGAAATTCTGCCCCTGTGTGTGTGTGTGGGTTGAAGGGAGGGAGGGTGTCATGTTTTTGGCCTTGACAAACCCTCCCTTTCTCTTCCTCTTCCTTCTTCGCAGACACACACACACACACACACACACACAGTACATGAAACTAAACAAACTTGACTGTGTATCCTACAGTTTCAACCGGCCAAAGCCACTAGAAAGGACTATAAAGAAAGGCGTGCCACTCTAAAGAGAACATACTAGAGTGTTCCACTCCATGTGAAGTCACAAAACCACAAAACGATGTGTTTCGAGCTGTCTAAACATTTAAATCTGTATGTGACATTTTTTGTGGAAGCTAAGGGAGGCGATAAATCGTCAAGTCAATTATTCAAATATAAAACCAAAGAAGACAATGCCATCTTTGCTACTGAGGTAAAAATAATTCCACTTATTCCCAAGACAGTTTCACCTTTTTCAAGGATTATCAAGAACAAGTGTGTATATCTTGAAGAGAGGCAGGAAAGAGAATATTAAAGCACTAGGACTAAAAAAATTGTGCATGATTAAACAGAACAGAAAGGCACTGTCAGTCTGTCTGACGTAGAAAAGAATGCTCGGATATCTACTGTAAATCCGCTCTGGTCGATTCTTTCTGGCAGGAGGAGTCGTACTGTAAGATCAGAAGAATATGAAATTCTTTCTCTTTAACCTTTTTTTTCATGGATTCCAAACAAAACAACATCGTCAGCCAGTGTTATTTTTTTGGTTGCTGTCGGACTGAAAGTGGAGCACTTTACAACTGGAGTAACACAGGCTGTTTAATTGTCCCAGCTCTTTTATAAATCACACATATTAAGCAACATAGATATGATGAAGTACTGTAGTTTACGCATACCAGAGCACGTATAGGGAGAAGACCGTGGTGCAGGTATATGCCTTCATCCGTTAAACTCAGACACGGAGCATACCTCTCTGTGGCGGATGTGATATTTCATAGCAAGTGCCTCAAGATTAAGAGGAAGATTAAGAGTAAAGGATAGCACAAGTAAGGGGGGGGGGGGTAGCTCCAAAGTAGAGTATGTTGAATAAGACATTGAAATTGACAGGTCAGATGTTTGGTTCAAATTACTAACAAGACTTTTAGGTGATACTAAACAGACATCAGGGAACTGCAGTTCTTATAATGCTCACTAGATGATGGCTCTGAGTGTGTATTGCGTATTGTTCCGTTAAGAGGCTGGGTCATGTGATTTGCCGTGACAGCGCGCTAATCACATGACCGAGTCTAATAAGCTGCACTCTGAAGCCCACATTTGCTCCAGTACTGATCAAATGGCGGTGCCCATTAACCCAGACATCCTTGCACAAACCTATGGGGGACATGTCCATATTACTCTACACTGTACACTCTACACATACACTCTTCAGCACAAAGCACTGGTTGTAAACGCAAGACATTTTTTTGAGGCATAACAAAAATGAGAAGACAGACATACAGACAGAGGGAGAGAGAGAGGGAGAGAGAGAAAGAGAGGGAGAGAGAGAGAGAGAGAGAGAGAGAGACATCCTTTAAATGTTGACATTAGGTATTCAGACGCCGCAGAGCAAAGTGCCGGCAATTAAACCAATCAATCTTGCTGTTGCTTTGGAGCCAACATCTGGTCCAGTGGTCCTGTCTGCACCGCGTGTGTGTGTGTGTGTGTACTGTGTGAACACTGAAGGACAGCTCAAAGTGTCCATCCACTGACCCCCCCAAACACACACACACACACACACACACACACACATGAACAAGCACATGCACAATCACACACACACACACATGAACAAGCACATGCACAGTCACACACACACACACACACACGAACAATCACACACAGGGACACAAACCAGTAGATAGAGATGCTCTCACACACACACACACACACACACACACACACACACACACACACACACACACACACACACACACACCTCTCGTCCCAGGCCCGCACGGGCCTGATGTCAGCCGGTTCTGCTGCGTCGGTTTCCTTTGTTATAAATAACAACAGGCCACCTGGACTCTTCTAACCCGTTACCAGCCCCGGTACACGCATGTGTGTGTGTGTGTGTGTGTGCATGCGCATGGCGGGGCCCTAATGATCCCCCAGGCTAGCCGGGCTGAGCCAAGGCTCAAAGCCGAGCAACGTACCTCATCCTGGGCTAATGGGACAACGGAGGATTGCGAGCGCGCACGTGTGTGTGTGTGTGCGCGCACGAGTGTATGTGCACACATGTGTACAACAATATATAGGTATGTGCATTTGTGTCTATGCCTGCATGACATGTGTGCGTGTGTGTGCGTGTGTGTGTGCGTGTGTGTGTGCGTGTGTGTGTGCGTGTGTGTGTGCGTGTGCGTGTGCGTGTGTGTGTGTGTGTGTGTGTGTGTTAATGGGACAGTGGAGGTTTGGTTGGAGGAGTGACTGGTGGCAGAGACGGATGGCCCGGGACGGAGACAGTGCTGACAACCAGTGAATACGGGGCAACGTTGCAGAAAGGTCATCGCACACACACACACACACACACACGCACACACACAAAAAGTCAGGAGGAAAAAAAGATACGAGGGGAGGTGCTGTAGAAGTAGGTACCCCTCCTCGCCGCTGATGTGACTTTCAAAGTTTTCGGCGGTGGTGTGTGTTTGTGTGTGTGTGTGTGTGTGTGTGTGTGTGTGTGTCTTGTCTGTGTAGAAGCAGAGCAGAGAGAGATGGATTTGTAGAACCAGTTCACTAAACTCAAAAGGGCTCATAGACGCTCTATGGCGTTAGACAATGGTGAGGATGTTTGTTTGTAGCAAAGTCTCTGTGAGAATCTGACCTCCCCGACACCGCCCGGGGTTGAGGTGTCTCTCCAGGTGTCTTGTTCGCTGTTAAACATGCCACCGGCCAGTGTAATGATATGCATAGCACAGATTAGACACATGGCAAACTGAACAACACTTTAAAGCGTAAATATCTGTGGTATCTGTGGCTATAGGAAATAACTGCAGGTCAAATAGGTCATTATGCAATAAATATGTGGCTTATCCATGTCTGACTGATTTACATAAATGTAGGTCTCAGACCACACCACTTGAATGTTTTTTA
Organism: Percopsis transmontana; assembly: GCA_025447815.1. Lineage (NCBI taxonomy): Eukaryota > Metazoa > Chordata > Actinopteri > Percopsiformes > Percopsidae > Percopsis > Percopsis transmontana. Next base: position 8,972,728 of record JAOEHI010000018.1, on the reverse strand, counting down.
AGATATGACTCCTGAAAATGAATGTATACTGTATATGCCAGCTTGAAATACCAACATAACATATGAGACAAAGTCCATACCAGTGTTCTCTTTGTGCTTACTGTCATTACTGGTCACCGGTGCAATCTGTACTTTATGTGCTTACATTCTGAATTAAAGAGGCAGCCCTACATTAAAGTGGAAGGCAAGTCATGGGTGGAACCTTTTCTTAAATGTGGAGAGGGGAAATACTTTGGGGAAATATTATGATAACTCAAGAACAACAGTGTATTTCTTTTTTCGACTGTTCTGAATAATTGTTTGGCAAGTGGAGTGACAATGCTTTTTGCTATAGCACATTTATCTCAAGCAGCATAAAGTAGCCCAGCAAAAATAACCGAATTAAATACAATTCAAGATTCAGGATGACGTACGGTGGTTCATATGAATTAAACACAACTCTTAAGTGCCCCACCCCCACCTTTACAAAAGATATAAGTGGCCCCTGGGCAGCTGAGACCCCGATAGCGCGCAGCGCTAATGCTATCCCTAACAACCCAGAAGCCACTGAGCTGTTATAATAACCTGGGCATGGAAATTAAGTAAGCGCGAGAAAGGTGCTCCTCTGTATTGGGTGTGTGCCCAGGCATCCCCCAGAGGTCTGGAGCATATGTCTGGCCGCGCCTGAGTCGCAGGGTTAAGCAGCATTCAGACTGGGGGAACACACGGCTGCAGCTCTGGCATTAGCGTAGCAGAGGACGCACGCACGCTAGCCCCGTGTGTGTGTGTGTGTGTGTGTGTGTGTGCGTGCGTGCGTGCATGTGTGCGTGCGCCGTATTAGGTTTTATTCTGGTTCAGGCCGGGCTGGGAGATCCAGTGTGTGTGTGTGTGTGTGTTAGCAGGCGAGTAGGCTAGAGTGTTTGTGTGGGATTGCCACAGCATTCTGGTACCTCTGGACGCGACGACCAGCCTCCTGCCCCGACCCTTGGGCAGCTCTCTCCCAGAAACAAAAGCAGTATTCCTGCCAGCCTGCAATAGATGATGATTGTAATCTAAAACAAATGAGGGGAGGGGAGGGGGAGCAGGGGGACACAAAGAGGGAAAGGGTGAGTCAGAGAGGAGAGGGATGGGATGAGAGAGAGAGAGGGGTGGGGGGGAGAGAGAGATACAGAGAGCATTATCACCTTGGCCAAGCTTCAGGAGTGGGACAGAGAAAAGAAGGTCTACGGGCAAATTCATCTTCCCCTGCTACAATCAATCTCTGGCCAAAAGAAATACACAATAACTAGGCACGAAGAGGCCAAGATTAATGGCCCACCGACATCTCCACTGACCAGCAACCACCTCCACCCAATACCATCCCTCTCTCTCCCCCCTTTTTCCCTCAACCTCTCTCACTCTCTCTCTCTTCCCCAGCATATACCACCATATTCCCCCCCCCCTCCCCTGTGTCTGCCACATGCGGTGATCTATAGTTTCTGCTGACTGCTTTACAAGTGCATTAGCAAGCTTTAATGAGAGCGGCCAGTCACGAAGCGGATGCACGCAAGGGCAAACAGTGCCAGCTGTGCCCACCATCGCAGGCTCCAAGGCCAGTTATTAGATATGGATTCCCTCTATATGAAAAAGACGTGGGCTGCAAACACAGCACAGGAGCAGCTTCTTTGTCGGGGCTCGCACACACATCAACTCCACTCGATCGATCTGTCTTTGCACATTAGAACGCCACAGTTTGATGGTTAAAGCTAGTCAGTTAGTCAGTTAGCTAGTGACAGAGAGTTTACGTTAATTTGGTGACGCCTACAGTAAATTAGCGAATGACCAATTAGAAACCAAACAGGTATGGACAGTGCTTGGTACAATAGAGGGTTATACTATACCATACTATAAACCACTACTGTTTGAGTGGAACTGGTGTCATATGTCGCACCTAAGACACCATAACTACAGAATATCAGAACTGCAAATGGAAAGGCTTTGCATGACTCAGACTATACTGTATAAAGTATTGCACTAGTGACGAATAGCAGCTAAACATGTGTTTACAATGGAAAAAGTTTGACATTTGGGTGGTATTTGGTATTCTCGGATTCTATTAATCCAAGAAGATCTAAAAAAGATATGTGTAGAGTGAAGTATTAGGCTATTATAATGTTGTTACGAATTGTTACGCACAACATCTAAAACTTAAGTATGAGGTTGGCGAACATCAAAGGACACAATAACACCCCAAGATAAAGATTGGGAGTCTGTTTTTGATTTGCTGTTTTTTCACAGCAAAGCTAAACTGCTTTGCTGTGACTGTAGCATCAACGGGGAAAAAAACTCCATAGAAGGAATACACTGTTCACCTAAACAGACTGCAGAGAGGTTGTATTTCAGCTGTACAAACTCTAACTACATGCCTTAACCTTGATTTCTTCACTTACAGTAAATTATCTAGTAGAAAAAAAAACAATGTGTCCACATTGCACCAATACACACATTCCTCCCCATTGATCTCCCAAGTAGTCTTTCTATCTGCAGTAGGCTATGTGTGGAAATGGCAGATCAAGCCCTGGCCTTTCCCATCTACACATTCCTATTAGAACACACATTGATTGCATGGAAATGAAATTATAACTTTAATTAAAACCCTCTCCGTACAGAGGCTGGGAAATAATGACCCCTTTAGACAAATGAGATGGGAGTGTGCATATAAAACTCATCTCTTAATATTGCCGCTAACAAAGAATTGCCACATCAATGCCTTATGGAATTCTCAACAAACACTCTCAACTCCAGTGTTGTTATGAGACTTTAGAGTAAAAACCTTTACCTGTATTTACACCCTGCTGTGCCCTAATCTTTAAGATTTATGGCTTTAAGTAAAGGGTGGGCAGTATGTTTGTAATTTATCCACTTCTTATCAATACGATGGGATGAAAGAGGTGTTTGCAAACACAGAAGTGGAAGATTCCGGTAGCGACAAAGAATTTCGATGTCTCATTAGCTATCAGAGCAACGTTCATGTTTTAATATCATCGCTTGGTGTGCACAGACCCAATGCTACTGTGAGAACACAAAAGGGAATGCTACAGCACTAGGAACAAATAATGTGTGTGCACACACGCCCAGGCGTGTTCATGACCACATTTGTTATCTCTGTTTTTCGGATTGTATGATCTTGCGCAAGTTCGCCTCCACGCGTGAGTGTTTGTGTGCGTGCACGTGTATGTTTTTTTTTTATTCCGAGAGGCCCAAGAGATCAGAGCAGGAGAGTGCTGGAGCGTGAGAGAGCAGGTCCCCGGGCCACAGAGGTAAAAATTCATTTCTTGAGCGCTATATATCAACGGCCATTTGTTTAATGAGCGCCAGGGTGAAAAGATGTATAGAACATGTCAGGCGTCCACTTGCAGTGTGTTGCGGGCAGCAGATAGCATCACCGAGTGTGACCGCTCACTCTGTCTGCCTCGCTCGCCTCCTTTATCTCCGGCCTCCCCTCGCCCCATTATAAATGAGGGACGAAAGGAAGGAGGCAAGAAAAATGGAGAAGAGAAGAGGAGAAAAGCAAAACAGAGGCGCGCGGGGACAAACACCGGGGCCAGCGCTTCAGCACGTGATGCATGTTTGGTGGGGGGGATGTGGTGGACTGGGCCTGCACGTGACTCCAGTACAAATATGATCCCAAAGCAGATAACACCAAGAGCAAGCAGAGGAATGGGAATGTACAGTAACCCGATCTGCCCAAACATCACCTATGAGAATAAAGCAAGCAATCAACGCGGGGGAAGAACTTTAGAGTTCTGGAAACACACATCCTCTCTACAGCAATCGATCTTCATCAGCTATCGGCTGATCTTAGCACCTGATCTGCATTTTGGTTATTTTTATATCAGCGAGATCGCAGCATGTGTCTCACACACTCTCTCTCTCACACACTCTCTCTCTCTCACACACACACACACACACACACTTTGGCACGCCTGACTAACCTGTATTTCCATGTCTGCCAGATTCCCCTGCCTTTGTTAAGATATGTAAATGAGATGCATGGGAGACGTGCGGGTAATTAATTGTAACTGGGGGGATAATGTTTGGCTGTCAGAGATGTCTCTGGTTTGTGTAACAGTTTTTAAGAGTAATGTGGTTAAACTGGGAGAGTCTGTTAGCGCTCAGTCTTAATTGTGTCACGCTGGCAACGCTAAAGCTAAGCTAGCTCCATGCCCTCCCCGTAGCCGTGTTACCTGTGAGAGGCCTATAAAAATAATTTTAAGTTATGCTCTTACAAAAAATACTACATGACTACATGAACATGAAAGAAACAAATAAAGTCTAAAAAGCTAGTCCATGTGCCAACTATGTCCACATTTTCAACTCGCTCATTCAAATAAGAGTTCTTGTCATAACCTGCAGCGCTCCCTTGAGCATGGTTAAAAACGTCAACACAAATGCATGGCAACACGACCTGTACAAACCAAATTCGGGGATTGTACCCCTTGTCTACCGAGGGTTCCATCTTCTTACAAACACACTGCTGTCGGCAAAAAACATGCAAGTGTATCTGCCAGGGTGCAAAACCCATCAGAATATAATATAGGCCTAGTGTACTCTATGTGTAGGAGGGGGGAGAAGTATATATTGTCAACCACCACACACACAATTCACTGTTCAGCCCATATTACATGGGAGATAAAAGCATATTCACGTATCCTGTTCCTTCAGAGTGCACATTATAAAGTGGAGGGTGTCCCCAACATGCCTGTACCTGACACCAGAGTGTTGGAGACATGCGACACAGAGGGGTGACTTGTGAAAACCGCACCAACCTCCAGGAGGAGTCATTGAAATATAATTGTTTTTTCCTTGTTCATCGTTCTCTGTCTTCGGTGTGCTAAATGTCAGTTTCAATATTATGCATTAGAGGGTTACAAAAAGTGGGCCTACATATTTGTCAGTATAATATCAACCTAAATTTTAATAAACAGACACATTCTCACCAACACATTTTGGTGCCCTACTTTTCCCAGTCTCTGTGGCGCAGCCGAGTACTGTTACTTACGCATGTCTTGTATCAAATCACTCATCACAATGTCGTCAAATCATTTAGGACAGGGCCTCGCACGGGGGGGGGAGGAGTTACATAATTAACTCCAACAGGGTTTGTTTAGCTTACCTGTCCATCAAACTCCCATTTGGAGGCAACCCCTCCCTGCCTGCCATGTCCCCTCAGCTTGCTCCTCATAAAGCTGCGTTTTGATGTGGCGCGTCTCTGCGTTGACTCAAAATGTCCGCCGGGAGCGTCAGGTTCACGTCGACTTCCTGTCAACTTCCTGTGCCCGCTGACTTCTGTCTTTCTCAGTCCCCATGCCCGCTTGACTGGGTCAGCGTCTCTGAGAAAAGGATGGCTGTGATGGAGCATAAAGGTGACACAATGTGTGTGTGTGTGTGTGTGTGTGTGTGTATGTGTGTGTAACTCCCATATACATGCCTGTCTGTGTTACGAGCGCGCACGTACACAAGACAGTGCTACGTGTGGACGGTGCCAAGCTACACGACGTGGTGTCCAGTCAGTCTGTTAACGCGCTTTGTGGTGGCCCGTTTCATCTCCCGGACGCACCTCACCTCGGGGGACAGCAGGGGGAGAGACATATGAAAGAGACGGGCTGGGAATAGGGAAGGGGGGGAGGAGGGGCGGGTAAGCTGAGTTAAGTAAAGTGAAATTACAGGAAAACCGTGGCGCACGCGCATAGGAGCAGCCGAGCGGATCGTATAAAATAGACAGACCTTCGTTCTCCATTATGCATTCATGTGCCCACTCATAGGTCTGACTGCTGTGTCAAGGAATCAATAACAGAGGTGATAACTACCTCGGTGTGATAGGCAACACACTTCACAAATCCCACGAGTGCAGACCTTGCACCTCACTTGACGTACAGTCCGATTTGTTAAGATTAATTTAAGATTAATTATGACCAGTTCAAGAAATAGTAAGGGATCATTCTCATGCCTTCTGCTCGCTCATTGTGGGAGAACCTTATTGACACGACGAGCTATTTTTTTCCGGCAGTGTTTGGAAATGTTCATTTCATGAAAGCTTTCATTGAAAACAAATGTGATACGCACTTTAAAACCTCACTGACCTCCATATGTAGCACACATGCATAGAAGAGACTAAATTATTTTGGTCGAAACCACCATTGTGTTTGGGAAGCCAAATCCCAGACTGGACAATGCATACTCGCTTATGTCCAATGGAGTATCTATGCGTTAACAGGGACCCCCACGTAACCTCAACTATGCCCCTTGTGGTGAAAAACTATAAATGAGATGCTCTTCAGCTAGCCGCCATGGCTCTCACGTGCCTTTAGCCTTGGTCTGCCAGCCTCATATATCTCCTTTTGTATTAACAGTGCATTGTGCATCGCTCTTCCCTGCGCAGGTAGACACTTTCCCACAAATGAACAATCTTTATGGACGTGCGGCCCCCCATAACAGGCCTGATTTTCAGCACCGGCATGGGCAGCGCAAGTCTCCAGAAATTGTCAGGCTTCACGCTCTGCAAATCAAGCCTAACGTATGATGTTCGGAGCGTAATTTTTATTCCTCTTGACTGGCCTACTACCCCGAGGTAATGGGATGTTGGGGGGCGGTAAAGCAGCGCGTCTGGTGGGCGTGGGGTGTGTTCATGCCGTGTGTGTGCGTTTGGGTGCCGGCAAGAGTGTGTTTGCAGGCGGACCTGATTGATTGATACGGCGTCCGCTTCCCATTTATATCCCCTCTATTTGGAACCGCTGGAGTTTAGGAAAAATGAATCCAAAAACACACTTGCACACGGAAAGGGAAAGGAGAGATACCGAGGCAGATTACGGAGAGGCGAGATCATACATCTAAACTTGGGGGATGGGATGGTCATGATGGAGGGGCTGAGAATTGTCCACGGACATTAAGTTATCTAAATGAAAATCAATACCCTGTGTGCCAGGGTTTTACTGGTGAGACGAGTCCAGAAAACGGTCAGAGGAGAGAGGAGAAATGGGTAAGGAGGTCTATGTGACAGCACTCTTTTGGTGTGTAGATATATTGGTATGGTCCCATGTTTTTCTCTGTGTTCTGTTCCTGGGATCCAATCCCAGTGGGAACTGGTAGTTGGTGCTTTAGCTTAGCTTAATTAATCTTATCTTATTTTACAGTACAAGCTAATATTATTTTATAGTATAGTTACGTTGTACGAGCAGGAAATATACCAAGTTAGAGGGATATGCAGGACGTGTGAGCGTGATTATGTTTGTGGGTCCCACAGATAAGGGTGTTGCATCACCCAAGCTAGCAGAGCAGTTCGGTTTGTGTGTATGTGTCCCTGAAAGAAACAAGTGAGAATGTGTCTGTATTTCAGGTCAAAGCATTCACCTCCTCCCTCCTCCTCCTCCTCCTCCTCCTCCCCCTCACACAAGCCATTGGAGAAACCTCTTACCGGCCATGGTTGAGCAGGTTCTCAGCTCACCCGTCACACTTCCCAGGATCATTTCATCCCACCGGCAATTATGCCAATGGTGGTTGGTCTAACGAGTGTCATTTTACAGCTAAGGCACATTGCCCAGACATTTGGTAAAGGCATCACCAAGCGCTGCCAGAGACCCTTGAAGCTTGAACCAAATCTTCTGTGCACTTTCCCTGCTGTGAATCTTGCTGTGCCGTCCGGTAGGCTGGCTTCAGATGAGAGTGGTAGAGGCGTGCGTGTAGACTTATCAATTAGTGTCACTTGGCACTGCTTAGTCATCTGAATATAAAAAAATACACATTGATACTAAAACCCAAACTATCAGACATCGACTGGTGTGAATCTATTGGTGACAAACTACTGAGGGAGGAATTCTGTGAAACACAAATCACTGGTAGTGACTTTCATCATCAATAAACAAAAAAAGTGTTAATTTTAGGGTGGTTCAGACAGACAGATGGGCTTGTTGAATCTTTGTATTCAGAGTTTCAGCCTTGTCAAAAATGATTTCAACATCTTTTCTTTCTTTAGATAACATTCCATCTTCCTGCATTGTTCATCAGCTCAGCTTGATGTCTTCATTCTTGTCCATCTTTTCACTCTCTCTCTCTCTCTCTCTCTCTCTCTCAGCTTCTTTGTCCACATGAACATGAAACAGTTTTTAGCTGTAGACTTCACAACTTCACTATGCTGCAACTTTCAAGTATATTGCCTCCCACCAACAATGGTTTTGTTTTGTTGTTTGGCCATTTTAAATGCAGAAAGGAGTATAAGCAAGGAAGTGAACTTCTGAACTTCTGTTACATACTGTAAGACATTACCCATACACTGTGTTCCTGTATTTAAGGCTGGCCAGGGCAGTTTGTCTTTAAAACAATGACAAAATGTGACCATGGCAGTGACAGATGGTACCGAACACTGTGGAGAAAAATAGAATAGAAAAACATCTATAAAAAGCATTTTTCATTAATTAAAAAGTAAAATAAAAAAACGTAAGATAGAAAATGGATATTCCTCCCCCCCGACTCATTTTTTAGGTCAATAAAAATGCAAATTTCATATTGTACTGTATGTACAATGTATGTACAATGTTGGAGATCTATTACGTTTATGTAGAATAGATATTTGGTAATTAATAATGTTTTAAGGCACAATTCATTAAGGGTAGTATCTAAAGGCATTTTGAATTTGTTGGGTCAAGCTATTAAATTAATTATATTTTCTTTCTTTTTCATAACTTTCAACAATATTAATATTTGAAGTGAAAAAGTGAAAACCTAGGGTAAATCTAGGATCTGACAAAATTGCCACAACATATAACGTGGTTTAAGACATACCAATGTTGTACATTAACAAAAATAAATTTGAGTTGTGATACACCGTACAGTTCAGTCATGATGTGGGTGTAATAATAATAATGTAATAATGACATTAATTCAACATCAACTGTTCTCATTAATGCAACATGACAGTGAGCAGGTATTGTATCAGCCACATGTCCAAAAAAAAACACAGGCTGTTCTATCTGAAACATCTCTTCATGCAGCTACAGTTTTAGTTCTCTCGTGGTAAACTCTCTGCGATAGGCATGTGGTTAATTGCTTCGAAACCAAAAAACGTATGGACAGCACATGAGCCAACAGAGCAAGACATCAACAGTGTGTGTGCTTGTGTCTGTGTTTGTGTGTGTCAGGGAAAGGTGGAACAAAGAGAGACGGTATATTATTAGGGAGGTAGATGTTGTAACATTAGCCCTCGTATTTCCATTCCCTGTTTTACTGTCTGAAAAACGCTGTCTCTGCCTTGGAGGGAGGGGGGAGAGAGACACACACAAACACAAAGACAGAGAGACACACACCCACAATGAGAATTAGAATTTAGCAGATGCTTTTATCCAAAGCGACTTACAATGACATGGTGCTATTACATGGAGCAGGTAGGGGTTAGGCACCTTGCTCAAGGATGCTTACAGGTATAGGCCTGGGGCTAGAACCCACGACCTTTTGGCTGGGAAGTCCAACACCCAGACCACTAGACTATCCTGCCCTACAAAGACAGAGACAGAGACAGAGAGAGAGAGAGAGAGAGATAGGGAGAGGGAGGGAGAGAGACGGTCAGTCAGGCAGAGGACAGGAGTGGGGAAGAATAGATCAGGCCTCCTCGGGTCTCTGGTGACCACCCGCCACAAGGGAGAACAGCAGACCTAGAAGGGGGGGGGGGGGATCCCACTCTGCCTGGCCCCGCCCCCGTGAGCAGCCAGACCCCTTAGCCTCGCTCATCAGGGTCAACGTCACACAAGCCCGCCCCATCTGTGAGCGTGACCGCACACACACGCACACACACACACACACTCGCGCACCACTGCCACATGCTAACACACACCCAGTTGTGACACTTTAGCAACGGTACATGCTAAAGTGTCACAACTAGATGCTGACACTCGCAAATGGGGATACTTATATTGCCCTGGAGTAATACATGGACGCACTCACACACGTGATGCTGAATACCGGCAAACGCTCACATACACACATGGCAGCACCAGAAACAAGAGGCCCACCAGAAACAAGCCTGAAGACGCAGCAGGCGAGGAAACCGAGAGGGAGTGTGGGGTGAAGTGGGCGGGGCCAGATTTCCCCACCCACAACGGACAGCAGTAACTACTGTAGCTGGTGGAATGTGCCTCATCAGATTAGCCCGGGTTTTCTTATGGTTTGATATTGGTGCCAAAACATAACACAGATGGATGGAATTCTCTTCACGTGAAAAAGTTTTCATGCGACGTTATACGTTTTGTTATTGAGTTTACGTTTTCGTGTGAACGGCTGTGTGTATTCTAGAGTTGTGTAGTTGAATATTATTTTGAAATTTAGCAAGAAATAAAGCTATATACTGAGATAAAAGCTTGAAACATCAATTATCACTCAAGGAATTGTCCTTGTTAAGAATTCATTATTGATTATCTTCTATGTTTTTTTTAAATAGAGATTCCTAGCGAAGTTAGACGACACATATTTTTCAATCTGTAGAACTATTTTATTAACTTGCTTATTTTAATGCAGTTTTAGAGTTTGGCAGTTTAATTTGTGTGCTCTCATGAACTGTTGGGAAAAATAAAAAAATAAAACCTTATTTATATATTTAATACGTAGCACGTCGGTTCCGTGTAGTGACTGCCAGCTCCCTGAGCTGTGTTTCATCTTAAGTGAGTTTATTCAAGGCAAGCCCTGTTTTCCCCTGAAACAGAAGCAGAAAAGGAGAGAGAGAGAAAGAGAGAGGGAGGGAGAGAGAGAGAGAGAGGTGGACCAGCCCATAGGACACATTTAGTAATCCCTTCAATGATGCGGGGTCCACTGATGGTTACCAGATCTGCAGTACCCCAACACTCACACACAAACACACAATCCATTTTTATCGTATTGCAGCATTGTATTTCCTGCCCTCTCTTAGTGCCACACACACACTGCACTCGAAAACAAAAATCCATATTATCGACCGCCCAGTGTCACCACAATTATTCTTTTGAAACAGCCATTGAAAACAAATTACATCTGCACTGTGTTTTCATCCGATTGCTCTGGGTGAGCAATGCTCAGTGGCTTGGTCGGACTGCCTGTGTCGACCCATGGACCTTCCCGGTTGGCTCCCTGTCTATAGCACAATGTCGCTAACTACGGTGTGTGTGTGCGTGTGTGTGTGTGTGTGTGTGTGTGTATGAGTATGGTAAGGGGTCCAGGGAAAAGATCTAAGATAAGTACTTAGAGCAACAGCAAGGCCTGTATATTGGACTCGAAAATACATTTAAAAAACACACACAAGTGATGCAAAAAGAAAATGTGTGAGTGTGTGTCCAGTGTATAGTGTCTACTGAGGAACCGATCAGCTAAGTCATCTATCCGTTCCCGGGCAGCAGCCTCGGACTCAAAATCGCGGCTATGCAAGTCCATGGGGTCCCATTATAAATATTTTTATATATTAATTTGCATCGGCCAAAGTAGTTCCACGTCATATATTTTCTGGGTGATGCTTTACATTACAGCATGTTAATTATATAATAATACATGATATAATAATATATTGTGTAATAACAATAATAATAATATTTATATAAAGTCAGGTTCTGAGGCCGCGTGCTATATATATATAGTATACAGTATATATAGATATATACTGTATACTATATACTAGTAATAGGAAAAATACACACTAATGACTGACTGCTACACCAGTAGGCCATCTGTCAATTTATTAGGCTGGTATATTACTAGGAAATAGGGTAAATATTAGGAAATGGTGGTTAATAATTGAGTAACTTTATAATTCTCGCTATACTTAATTAATAACGTAATGCGTTAGTGAAAGCTGCTAAATGAATGCTGTGCTATTGTAGCATCATCGCTAGCATCATCTCTAGCATCATCACTGCCGTGGACGCACACACACACCATAGTTCTTCAGTTTATCTCTTTAGTTTAGCTCTTCTACTACATGAAACAACAACCACCCTTTTATAGTGTGCTAGCTCTTCGGCGCTAGCTGGCTTTAGCGCAGCGTTGCCATCTGACAATGGGAGAAAAACAACTAATAGCCAGCCGATGCGGTTGGTAATTAATTCTGGCTCGACTTCCTTTGGCCAAGGAGTGCAGAGAAAAGGCTAGAAGGCAGGATCCCTTTGTTAAGCTTTGACCACACAAGTCACCTCGGCGGCCCTCCCGAAGCGGGGAAACGCCAACTTTGGAGTATTAAGAAAACCAATAGCCTTGTTGACATGAACACGCAGGCCTAACCCCCGCAGCCTCCTCATATGAAGCATTGATTTTTCTGTCTGGCCGCAGCGCTGAACCCATTCATTCTCTATGGCCGGGCCCAAGACCACCGCACACGCGCACGAGAGCGCACGCTTGCGTACACACACACACACAGGAGTCGACACAAACGTGCACGCGCGCACGCGCGCACGCACACACACACTTGGGGCTTGACTAAATTCTCCTTTCATCCTCTCAGTCTTACCTTGGGGGGGAAAAGTTGAGGATTAAATCCACCAGCGCCCCCCCTTCCACCTACACTATTAGACCACCACTGAACCAATACCACACACACACACACACACACACACACACACACTGGGGCCAGCGAGGGGGTGGGTGGGGGCAGGTTGGGGTGCCGCTGAATGGGGTTGACCCTGTGACCTTTGGTGTTCTAGGTCACTTATTTTCACCAGAGGACCCTCTGTGGGGAATACACACACACACACACACACACACACACACATACGCCTCGTCCGGTATTACGCTGTTTTGTGCTGGCCTGGCAAAACACATCCTATTATCACAGAGACGCGTTTCACACACACGTATACAGGTCCTGCAAGCTAACCTACTCGGTAGGGACTTGTTTTCTCTCTCATGTCCCCATTTCCTTTTTTAATCAGTGCCTGTTGTTGGTAGCAAGACGCTAAATGAACTCTCTACATCTCTGTATATTCTCAAAATAAAGGCGAAGAATCAACATCTCTGTATATTCTCAAAATAAAGGCGAAGAATCAACATCACTCCATTAATATTTTTCTCGTCTTTCAGTTAGAAGACCAACGCACGAAGACGTGTCTTTTCTTCAGGCCAACCGCACAAACACAAATAGCAAAGTCGGGGTTGGTCTTCTGTTGGGTGTCGGCCGTTGTTAGAATGTGGACAGTTCTCTCTACGTGCGTGTAAACCAGCGTAAGCCAGTCTCGTCTGGTCTGCGCCTGCACCCACGCACACGCTACAGTGATGCAATATGGATCAAATGTTGTATTATGAAAGGGGCTGAGAGAGCCCATCATTAGCATGATTAGCACTGCATAACACACAGCCACACAAGTGTGCACGGCTTGTCCCTTCAGGACATGCTGCGGGACGTTCGGGGACATTAGCATAGTGCGAGTTAGCGAAGAAAGCGTAAAAGGGAGAGGAAATTAAAAGAGCAGCAGATTTTCAAAGCACCAATTGTAGCTGGTGTCATTAAACATTTATGAAAGTCTCGCCTCCGAGCGATGTGTGTTCGGTCGAGGGAGAAAATGTATGGGCGAAAGAGTGAATCAAGCCGTTTTATTTTGTTTGGGTTTGTTTTAGGTTGTCTCTGCTTTTCCATCCTCACACACACATACAGTAGGCTACACTGCAACAGATAGTAGTAGTTCCCGTAGTCCTTTAGTGTGGTGTTTGAACCTCAGAGGAACCTTGTTGGAAAAGGGGCAAGAGACGAATGAATGAATAGTTTAGGCCAGATCTCACACATAGTGCTAGCTGTGAAAGAAAGATTTGTTCCGTTTGGTCCATTATAACTTGATGACTAGAGGAGAACCAAATCACATTCACATTAAAGGATAGATTCATGTCATAATATTTATTTATGACATTTAAAATAATAATAATAATTACATTGGAGCAAACCCTGTGGACTAGAGTATGCGTCTGTAGGAGTACCTTATCTTCTTCTTACGGGCTACACTTCACTTCGTCTTTCCAATCATCCTCCCACACACACTCTCACGTCTGTCTTTCAAGCCTCTTCTCTGAAGCCATCATGGCCCTGAGCTCAGAGATGTTCTTCTTTCCCATTACAGAGTGGCAGGTCGACACACAATGACCTGTCAGGCCATCCATCTCTCCGGGTTTTCCTTTAATGCCCAGCCAAAATCCTCCAGCACCAACTAGCACACTGTTTTATCTACAGGCCTTGGACTCACATCAAACTTCAGCGGGCCCACGTACACATGCACGTGACACCCACGTGAACACACACGCATGCATGCGCTAGTGCACGTGTAATTTTGAACAAACTCAAATGTGCTCATACCACACACACACACACACACACGCACACACACACACACACACACACACACACACATACATAACCAAGAGTGCTCGCATGAAAATCCCCGCCCACTCACAACGCTCACTCTCTCACCTACCCAAACACATAGACATATGCACAGACACATTTACCAGGCTGACGCACAAGCTGTTAGAAACTTGTTGGCATGGAAATATTTTAAAACCCACTCGGTGTCCAGTGCAGCTTTACAAATTTTATATTCTTTGAAACAAAGCAGAAAACACAACTTATTCCTATGAAATAATGAAAAAAAGTCTTCCAAAAAACAGTTGATTCCTTTATCGTTTTAAAAGTGAAATACTATTTAGAAGTTTAAAGAGTAAGTTTGTGGTTTGATTAGCTTGATGAACATCACGTTATAGAGCTGGCAGAAGTCAAAGGCAGGTTAGATTCGTGACATCATTAGATGCATATCTTACATCGTCAGCCAATGACTGATCAATGACACACGCAAACAACATTCATTTCTAATAACAGATGTATACACCACTGAAAATGCAAGCGAATGCACATTGTATTAAAGATTAAAATCAGATAAAGAAAATTATTCTGATACCGCCCCAAAAGCATTTTGTGACCCCATGTTGTACTTTGAAAGAGATTGTTGTCATTGTCATTTATTACACACTTTGTCACAAACAGTGATTTTAAGATTGCGACATTGTAATGCCACTGTCAAGTCCAAACTGCAAACCCCACTAAAACACAAGGAAGGCAGCGCTTGATGTTTTTCTCAGCAGCTAGCGGCCTCAGAGAGGCTTCATCGAGATAATTTCCGGAAGCTTCCACTGAGCATGTGCAAAAGCAGGATAAGGGAAAGCTCTTATTTGCATTGTGCTGACGCTCTCTCCGACAGCGTCCACAATACCCCGCGGCGTGCCCGCTTCCTTCCGCCAACGAACAGCAAGCCTAGCACTTTTTATCGGCATGAGGCTGGAACCCGCAGCGCAATAGTTTGTGTTTGTGTGCTGGTTTCGATTTCAGGAATGCGTAAAAGGGAGAGAGCGTGACACAGATGTTGATCTCACCATCGCTTTGGGAGATGCGTGACTCACGGAGGACGAGTTTCATTTATTCAACTTTTCTTTCTCCCCCCCCTCCCTACTTCCAAACATGCTGTGTTGGCCAGTGCATATTCCAGATAGCAGCTGCCCTGGGATATTTATCCCTAGAAGAATTTCAGTGGAGATTGGACCTGATCTCACCCCAATTCCAATAGAGAAACAGAGGAGGAGAGATAGTTGCAGGGAGAAAAAGGGAAGGGGGAGGAAGACAAAGTGAATGGTGAGGGCAAAATGTAAAATGTAACCACGGTGCGCTCGTGGGAAATACATGCAAGCCATGAGGAAAAATATCAGCTATCTAAAGACTTCCTTTGAAGATAGCGAAGGGAAAGTTAGCATTGTACTTTTAGTAAACAAGTTGTTTACCAATGAGACCTTTAGAACAATGCAGTGAGGAATTAAATTAATGAATGCGTACTTCCAAAGTTCCAAAACTCTCCACATCAAACAATATAACTTTTAGGGACTTAAAGCGGTAGAGTATAATGCATGTAATGGCCATGGGGGCAGTGTGGAGAAAAGGGCGGGAACCCAAAACACAATAGACACTGCATGGTGCGTGTGCATGTGAGTGTGCGTTTGCTTTTTCCAACCGTGCCTTTCACAATTTTAAAATTTTTGCTCAAAGTACGTTCTCTAATCTGAGGGTTTAGAGGCAAAACACTAATTCTAAATAAATGTATACACAGTACAAAACACACCCAGGAAGGATGAAAAAACAGGAAGGATGAAATTGTTCAATAATACTAGATCCACTGGAGTTCATCCACTTTAAATGGAAGCAGTTAATAAAATAAATGTAACACAAAAAAATGTGTCTTTTACTTTTGTATGTAAATTATACAGTATACCTACGGAAGAGGATTAGGGCCATGGTGAAAAATGTATTTGAGTTCTGAGATTAAAGTCAGAATTCTGACTTTAAAGTCAGAATTCTGACTTTAATCTCAGAAGTATAGGCACCTGTAAACTGCGGTCATATGA
>JAOEHI010000018.1:8902296-8921139 GCA_025447815.1 Percopsis transmontana | reverse complement strand
CCTCCCCCCCCGACCCCGCCCCCCCCCCCCCCCCCCGCCCCCCCCCCCCCCCCCCCCCCCCCCCCCCCCCCCCCCACCACGTGAGTCTCAACACTCTACCTTGAAATATTTTTCAAGGTAGAGTTTTTTGTGAAATTTTTTGTGAAATATTGCACGCAATATCCATAAATATGGTCAATGATTTTCAATTGATCTTGTAGCAAAGTATTATTTCAATATACAGTGTTTCGAACAGAGCAACATTTTCAGTGTGGTCTTATCTGATTGTTTCTTTATTGAAGAAACAATTGATTGAAGAACAGGTAGCTTCAAAAGACGAGACAAGAAGATAACGACTTGCATTTCCCATTGTAAGTCAATGTGGGTCATTCTGGCCCATGTCCTGTAAAACTCGGACGTTTTTGGGTCATGCATCCACTTTGCATCCACTTTTTATTAGAAGAAGTTTAAATAGGAGAAAGACAACAACGAAGACCAAAAGAATGTTGGAAAGACATTCATGGGTTAGGATGAAGTTGGAAGAGTGGAATTATAGGTAGGAAACCGTAACTGATCCTTGGAGCTCTGCATGCAAACAGCCCATTAACTAAATGCTTCTGGTTGCGTACTTACAGCCCCATTGTTCAACGAATTCAAAACACACTTGTTCCCGGCCCAATCCCAATTAACTACAATTAATCTCATGCCGTCATGCCAGAGAAGAGGAAATCACTTTTTAAAACCCACTGAATAAATCATACTTCCCCCGTTCTTCCACCCCTGGCCATCACAACAAATCACAACAAAAAAAATCCTAGTGATTTATTTCTCGCTACTTCCAACTTTTTAGCAGCTGATGAATATGTTTCCATGGTGACGCTTAATGAAAACATTCTCTCTATCTTCTGGTCGGGTAGCTCCTCATTACAATGGCAATAAACATTGTGGCGGTGGTCTTGGGTGCCTATCACAGAGACGGATCAGATGGGCTGATCAGTGTTCTCCGGGGGGGGGGCTTGTGAGACATTAAACAGAAGATGTGTAAGGAAGAAAAAGGGGGCTGTGATGTTAAAAAAAATTGAAAAGGGACGGGTATTGGGACAAAACAAAACAAAATGTGAATTAGAAAAATCTTTGGTAGGCCCCCTTAAAACATCCAAGCTGAGTCATGTACTTCATTAAATATGCAGTGCTATGATATGTAATTTGTGCTGCATAATAGAAGCTTCCCCGAGAGAGAAATGTGATCCGTGAAAGTGTTACTGTTTCACTGTGGCGGTCGGCCTGAGATAAGCTTCACAAATTACTATTTTATGAGTCGTTATTTTACATCGAAACTTCACATCGCAGCTTTCGTAATGTGCAGAGCAATCAGAAAAATAGGTTTTCTATCAGTCACAAACTTTTGAAAGCAAGCAGAAATCACTTTTTGGAGCAGAGTCCTTGTGACCCTGCCATTTCGTTATCGGCTGAACTCTTTCTCAGTCCTATGATAGATCTATGTGGTGCTTCTTTTAATATTGTCTCAGAGGGCTAAATTACTCATACTGTATGCACAACAACTGGAAACAGTGAGTCATAAAGGCCTAGCCAGTAAATAATACATCTCACAGGTGGAGATGGACAGACCTGAACCTCTGATCACCATGACCTTTCTCTGCTCTTTCAGAGGATCTTTGCCACTGCTTTTAGCCTTGTGAGACCTGGCTGATTTCACAGGCTCCACGTTCAGTTTCCCGGTCAGTCCGGATACACTCAACAGAAATCTGTTTGGGTAATATTATGTACATAAATATTGGCACACATTTTCTATTAAACGGGCTGCTATCCTTATTTACGAAAAATCCACGTTATTCCAACCTTCCCCAGGTCTGTTCTAATCTAGTCAAACGTCATTCAGCTCCAAAGGCATTAAACTTAGTTCAAGGTCTGCCCCATTCATACAAAATACCACAATGGCATGTCTTGGAAAATTCAAGACATTATTGTTTTTGGTGGGACTATATTCTGTCTTGACCTTCTTGTGACAGTAGATAATCCTTAGCAGGTGAGTTCTAGAGAGAATATACAATAAAAAAAACAATTAAAAGATTGCTTTTTTCCACTTTAAAATTATGATTAAAACGTTTGAATTTGCCATGATAGGCCATATGGACATTATAGGTACATTATATGGTTTAGGGACACCGTGAATTATATCTACATCTACAGCTTCTATAACTGGTGGAACACTACAGGAAAATCTCTCTTAAACCCTCTGAAGGTTAGATTAAAGTGAAAATCAATATTATTGATCGACATTATTATGGATAAGTATAAAATAAAGATAAATATGAATAAAATCCTCGAGGGCAGCAGTGAGTGTCATAAACTTGGCTATGAAAATCTGGAATGCTGTTTCGTCTAAATACCCCCGAAATACCGAGCTCCAGTGTGACTTCACCGCGGATATCAGTCTGGGACCCCTCAAGTCGAAAGCGTTTGTCATAAAGGCGGTGCAAATACATTTCAATATGTCAGTGGCGTAGGTGAGAAGCAGGTGAAGAGGGCAGGTGTGTAAAGCTCTGAGGACGAGGCAGATTGGCAGAAAAATCGGAGACATTCATTGGCTCCCCATCTCGGCCCGCATCCAATTCAAGACACTGGTGTTGGCCTACAAGGCAGTAAACAGTAAACATGGCAGTATTTATCGACAGAGTTTAGGAAAAATGTCTGCTGATGACAATTGCAGTCATTGTAAGACACATTGTCGTTTTTACGGTACTTTTTCTAACGCAAACGTATATATTTAGCACGACAGAGGTAGATAAGGAAATCCTACGAAACAGAACGGCTAGCAGAATTAGATTTTAGATTAGCTCCATTAAAAAATGGCTTAAAGGAGAGGTGGAAACCAGCCCCAATATTTCAGCCACAGACAAACGGCTTTGGGACTGTAACCCGATGCCTTCTAGAACGCCACAGAGGCTCAAACAATTGTGTGGTACAAAGTCCCTGTAGAAATGAAATCAACAGTAGGCTACATATGATATTCTGTATTAATTGTTTAATAATGTTACCAACACCATCGGCGTCGCCAGGTCATTTTTCCAGGGCTTCAGCCCAGAATGAATGTAGCCCCAAATGTAATTTTAAATGTATGCAACACAAAGTTTAGGTGCAGTTCAACAACAACAACACCACCACCAGAAATCTTGTCTGAATGAATATGCAATAATGTTCATGGCGCAGGCTGTCTCGCGGGTCTGTGAAGAGCGCAATAACATTGCCACATTTTGTTTGAAGTTCACGAGATGTGACGTGACCTCACCCTCGCATTTACTAGGCCCTATGCACTACGCAGGCGTACAGTAGGTGTGTAGCTTTAGCTTTACTATATGTAGGCTACCGTTCATTTGTGCATTGCGCATACGGCAACTTGTTTTGCTTGCGGTAACCCTGACGGCCCAGTGTCGAGAGTCAGTCACGGTCCGCCACGAATCTGGGCTCAGCCCCGGATGTTTAACAGTGCAGCTGACGCCCCTGACTAACACCATAAAGAATGGCAATCAGGTACACCGGCGTTGATGTCGTCACATCAAATCTTCAGCTGACCGCTGATTGGCTGACAATTTTCCTTACGGGTGACAAACGCTTTTGAATTGAGGTGTTCCAGACTGATATCTGCGGGGAAGTCAAACTGGAGCTCGCTTGGGTGGTCCTCAGGTATTTAGTAACCTACTAAATACCAGAGGACCACCCAAAATTGTCTTCTCAAATCTGGTGACTGCACAGCCTCAATAAATAATCACAAGGAACCGAACTGGTGCTTTGCTCCTAATGCAATAATCTGCAAATCATTAGACTGTTTCGGGCCTATAGGCAGGTGGAATATTACAATATTGGTTTAACTGAGGACAACGGGCTCAGGGCTTTAAGGACCTAATCTGTTAATGAGCAGCATGATTCACAATCATAATCGGGTGGAAAATGAGCCGATCTCTGACCTCGCCCGCAGACATTGCTTGTCTGGAGAATCGCCGCAGGTGATTGGGGGAGCATGTTGGAGGTGAAGTGAATTATCCAACCCCTCCTTCCTCCTCCTGCGGGGGTATCGTCCCCCCCCCGCCCCCCCTCTCCATGCACACACCACCCCCTTTAAACGGTATTACTTTTACAAATCCATTACGTTGTCATTTTTATCTTTTAAATCTGTAATTGAAGATGCCAGCACCACGCTTCGGCCTCTGCTTCGGCAGTGGGTTAAGATAATTGAGGATTTGTGCACGCGGCTTGAATATAATACCGATTAGCTGCATTACCTCCTTGAAGAGCAAGCTGTGTCCAAATAAAAAAAACA
Organism: Percopsis transmontana; assembly: GCA_025447815.1. Classification (NCBI taxonomy): domain Eukaryota; kingdom Metazoa; phylum Chordata; class Actinopteri; order Percopsiformes; family Percopsidae; genus Percopsis; species Percopsis transmontana. The sequence goes on along the minus strand of JAOEHI010000018.1, from coordinate 8,916,821 downwards.
TCTTAATTATGTCCGTAGAGAATGGGACTTGGAGAACACACGATTAAACTGGCTAATGAATTCTGCATTTTATCTTCCCATTTATTCTTTTACTCTTATACGTTTCACACCGAGTATCACACAAATAAAAGATTAATAACAGCCATCTTTTGGCTCTGGGGTTGGCTAATGTAGGTCAGGGTCTTGGCAGCCATTTGCCTCTCTGCGGGCCAAACTGAAGCTGACCGGCGGATGAGGACGAAAGAAAGTGCTCCTCCAATTGAAGTTCGCTGCATAACCAATGGGGCAACTCTGCCTCCGTTTCTAACAAGCCTATGGGGACTCATTGCTCATCCCATAATAAGCTTTGTGAAACTTGTCAGTCAGGACAGGTTCTCTTTTTTTTGATGGGGAAAAAAACACTACTACTAAGGTGTAGGTTGGAAAAAAGTGAACGCACTCTGCCCTTCTAACGCTAAATCAAAGTCTAATGCGACATTCTCAAAAGCTAGACGGTCAACCGGTTGTCATTGTTTTCAAGGAGAGAATGATGGCGAATGTGGTATACCGGTACCGGTATAGCTCGTCTCCTGTTGAATATTTTGAAATCATTATATGTTGATATAGTTTTGTGTTTTTGGTGGTAATTGTAATCATTCCTGAAATTATTACAAGCAACAACTGAAAGAACACTGTTTAATTGTCAACACAGCTCACTTAGTCACATCGCCATTTTATTTTTAGTTTGGTGAGTTGGTCACCCTCCACCCGCCAAACCATAGGTTGACCGGTTAAGGCTGTTGCTCTGACACTTAACTGTCTGGTCTGCTTTTGTGGCTAGAAGGTATCTGCATTTCGAAGTGACATCCCGTCTCATTGGTAGATGAAGCATGACCCCAGAATATAGCTAGTAGCTACATTTCTCCTAAATCAAAGAACACATGTCTGTTGCAACACTGCAGGCCACTGTGTTGCAACAGAATGGATAAACATTTCACAGTGATTCAGCCACTGTGAGTTTCATTCAGTTAGTTCAAATAGCGAGATCCAAGACTGTACGTTAGGTCTCACAGGTTCATGAACTATAGGGAAACAACTTGCATCATATAGCCTACTGTAGCAGGTCTATACCATCATTCTACTCAATGGTAGAAATCTATGTGATCCAACCACAGAGACAGAAAGACCTGGAACAGAAAGATCTGGTGGACAGGTCCTTATCCTCTTCACTTCTTTCTTCAGCCTAGTTGTTGTTTCCTATTTCTTTCCCGTGTTGTTTTGACCTCATGCCAATGGTTCCCCGATCGCGGATTCAAAATAAATTACTATGCTAATATTCAGTATATTTAAGTTCTGAATTCAAAGTTAATTTTTAATTATAATTTAATTTTATAATAATTTAATTATTTTTTTTAAATATTTTTTTAATTTAAATTTAAATTTATTTAAATTTTATTTTTAATTATTTCTGCAGTTAGGAGGTGTAGAGTAAGTGTTTTTTGTGTTGAGTCAAACTACTTTAATTTATAGTTTGCGAGAAATTCTTTGCATTTACCCAAAGTGATCCACTACACTGCTTCACACAGACAGAAATTGCATTAAAACACAAACTATTTTTCAGTAGTAAGCAACTTCAAGACCACAGTAGTTGCTGGAGGTAAATAAAGGATTGCAACGATGCATGATGCAACAGTCTGTGGGGTAGGGAAGAATCTTTGGAGTTTCCCGATGCATTTTGCAACAGACAGAGCAATAGCTACACCACAATATCTCATAACACCAATAATACACATAACATAAGCCTAGCAAGAGTCCAAGTGACAGACACATTACAGTATAGAATGTAATAGAGACATGTTTAGCCCACTGACTGTTTTAGTTTGTAACTGTATAAAACTATTAACACATAACACTGTTAACACATACTTGGTATATACATGCTGGTTCCATTGTTATAATAAGCTGAACTAAAATGTTTTATTCATTGAAAATTTACAATTACAGTTTATCAGATGCTTTTATTCAAAGCAAATCACATACAAAACGTGCGTGCGTGCGTGAGCGTGCATGTGTGCGTGTGTGCGTGCGTGAGCGTGCGTGCGTGAGCGTGCATGTGTGCGTGTGCGTGCGTGAGCGTGCGTGCATGTGTGCGTGTGTGTGTGCGTGCGTGCGTGCGTGCGCGTGCGTGCGTGAGCGTGCGTGTGTGCGTGTGTGTGTGCATCTTTACCATGCCCGATGTGTATTCGTGTCTGGGCAGCCAGGACGGACCAGCGGCCGTCCACAAGTATTGAAATGCTAATGCTGTATCTCATTAGCTGCCTTTAATCAGCCAGTGCTCCGCGAGGGCCAGGCCACGCAGCCCAAACAAGCCAGAAAGAAGGGAAGAGACAGAGAGAGGGGTGGATGAAAGGAGACATAGAATTAGAGGCAGGCGGAAGGAGGCGCCCGCTAAACTTGTTTGACCTAAAGAGAATTTCCTCACAACCAGCTGCCAGAATAACGGACATTGAACAAAACAGTCAGGTTGTGAGATAAATGGCACATTAGACAAGGTTGAAGGCAGGAGGCTATGCTCCAGCCGGGCTGTATTAAAGATAATAAACTAGTCTGAGATTGTGGGGAACGAAGCGATGGGATAACCAAACTAAAATGAGGATTCCAGTTCCTTCCGCTGTGTCGCCGTGGCCCCTCTTCTCCAGACAGATGAGGCCTGCCTGAAGGCCCGCGCTTTGAAATAACAACCCACAACTATTCTTTTGCTCTGTCACTCACTGTAATGGACGCACTGCTTTCTGATTTGGCTCTCAGGCGACGTCTTCTCCTCTCCTGGCGGCCTCGACAGCCGTGACAGGGTGTGACGCGGGGTGAAAAAAGCTGGGAAAAGGGACGTTTTTCTGTCATCTTCTCACGCACGCCCAAACTCCAGGCGCGCCCTTTCATCCCCACCAAGCCAGGCGCCTCGTCCCCCCCGCAGACGCGTCCCCTCGCTCTGCCATAGCGCACAAATTTAAACATGAGATGTGCCTCATTATGAGGTGTCACAGTGGGCCCTCGCTCAGCGCCATAATCTAAACACGTCAATCCACAGCCTTGGTGCGCAATGATTGGAATCTCATTTGATCAAATACAAACACTTTTTAAACCCTCACCATTTGCTCCCTCATCTGGAGCTATTACCAGTCTGCCCCACACCCCTCCGTGAAACAGCTTCCACCTCCCCTCGACGGTGTGTGTCGCATGTGTGGGGGCGACAACGTGCTGCGGAAGGAGAGCCCATGGTGACTTATGTACCCCCCTGCGAGCCTCAGCCACAGCCCCCCCGGTGGACTGAGGCAGACAGACAGACGTGCATAGCTTCATGGCTCACACAACAACAACAGAAACACGCTGAGACGTCGGGTGCGTCGGGCTCCTTCATCAGCGAATGGAGCAGTTCCACTGACTGGATTAATACAGTTGAAGATGTAATGATGTCAGCTAGACGGGTGAGCTCAAACATCACACTCTACCACCAACTAGGAAGAAATAAACGTCCCCATCTATTCATTCATCTACAAAGAGACAGTACGGGAAGGTTAGCCTATAAAGTGGAATTTCACGACAAACACGGGGAACACTCCACACAACAATGTCGGAGGGTCTCCTCAATTGTTCAGAGGGAAACAAAACAATGGAACACTCACTCGAGAGTAGCTTAGCATAGTACAGGAGTTGGCTAGCAGGCTCTCCTGTGAGATTTACAAAGGAGAACCTAATTACAAGGTGCCAGAGAGCTGGAGGACGAGCCCGTTGAATTTCAATCGCGGCCGGGCTAAGCTGGGTACCTGGGAAAGCAGACAAAACAAGCAGCTGGGCACTGGGTCAGCAAAGACAGGGCACAACGTGCTAGGACTGGTAGACATCCAGTGGAGTCGTCTTCTACACACCTGCTGAAAAATGTACTGTAGTTTTCATGTGGAGGATTACCATAGCATGTTAGCGCGCCACGTACTCTCTCGTGTTTATTTTGGTTTGATTTTTTTAGTTAAATTAACACCTTGCAGGTGTATTTTGTCCTGACTTGAATTCATACATTTCTAATATTCTAATATTATAAGTTGTAGTACATATTGTAATCACTGTCACTAAGCACTTAGGTAGTCAACACTGCAGAGGGGCCCAGATTGCTGCAGCACTCAGATCCCCATATAAGGTGCAATAATCGCTAAAACAAGACGTGAAACACAAAAATCAGGCAATGGCAATCTAAAGTAAATCTCCAGCATGATGACATGCGACGATGGGGGTAATTGGGGTCAAGTGCTCCAATCAATGCCATCCATTCGGTTAGAGCTGCCCTGATTTATAGACAGTTTCAGGTAGGGGCTACCGACAGAGTGTGCCTCAGAAGAGTTGATGAGGGTGGGTAAAAAGAAAAGGCGTCTGCAAAGCCTCCATAAATCACCTGTCACGCAGAAGATGCCAGGCGAGGGGAAATTCAGTGCCGTTGTTTTTCTCTCTGGGCGTCCTGCAAAGCTCACTGGAACAGTTTGCGGTGCAACGCTCCAGTGACTGAATATACCGACACCTCATGAGCCTACCAACATCTCATGAGAAACATTAGCGTACAAGACCGTGGCATTCACAGATGAAACCACAGCTGTCCGAGAACGAGCTTACTGCCTCTTTTGAGTTGGTCAAAGACCAGGCTGGAGACTGTGCCGCCAAGCTGCTGGCTGTTTAGTTGAAAGATGTGATAAAAGTTTTACCTTTTGGCAAAAAGACACATGGCTACGTTCGGAGGAAACGACCCAAAGCCCGATGTCTACAGTGAAGCATATGTGTTACCATGGTTGACAGCGGCTTGCTTTGCCCAGGGGACATTTGGACTTTTCACAATGATTGTTTCGGCGCTGTCCAGAGCTGGAGCTACTAGTGAGGCCCAGTCGGCTGAGGCACCGTCCAGAGCTGATTCCGCTCACACACGGGCTGCTTTGGCCTTATCTGATGCTGAGCTGGTTAAGGATGTTATTGGTCCGTCCAGTGATGTTGTCCCAAGGACGATTGAAAAATGTTTGCCCCATTTGATTTGGTCCCAGCCGTGGTGATGTGGCTAGTTTAATCGAATCTCACGCGTCTTTGTTTTCAGATGTGCCGACTCGAACACATGTGCTGCGACATGATATCGATGCGGGCGATTCTCCGCCGATAGCACAGCATGCGTACAGAGTGAATCCTGATAAGCGCCTTCGTTTGCAAAAGCTGCGTGTTCGTGACGAAGTGGAACCTGGTGTGAATCTATGATCAGGGGGAGGAGACAATACTCAACCATACTCAAGATTTTGAACCTCTAGTAGGCTATGGTTATTCTTCTTAGAAAAAGCAATACAGTTTGTGGCTTTTTCTCTCATATCTTGGCGTCCTTTATAGGTTCTGGTCTCCAGTTGAATAATCCTTTCTAAAATTCTGCAGCTATCCATGCACCGTGACAATGTGACAAAATGCAGCAGTAAATGTACATAATTTCAGTTAAATTAACATTAAAAAAAATCCATTCTGAGCGCATTCCACAAATCCGAGGCACACAATCGAACAAAGCACACACCCATGCAGTGTGCATGTGTTTAAGGGGAACCATTTTTCTCTTAACCGATGCCCCTGGTGAAAAGGGAAATAAAGTGACAAACGAGTCATTGCAAAACTGACGTTTTTTCTGTCCCCTGTATTTCATGAACCAAACATCTTTTTTACAACCTCCATTGGGTTCCAAAAATAAATAAGTCCAAGGCCCTTTGAGTACTGGTGTTACAAAAGATACAAAGCTTTCATTTAATCATGGCTGACACCTTCAAATTTTGACTGTTGTTCTCGTCAAGTTTAGTATGAAAGGCAGCATTCACATGTCCAGTTTCTCAAATTGGGGTACGTGTAACCCTACGGGCACTTGGAGGTACTACAGGACAATTAACAATTGTCATTTAGCAGACGCTTTTATCCAATTACATGGTGCTATTACATGGAGCAGGTAGGGGTTAGGCATCTTGCTCAAGGATGCTTACAGGTAGGACACCTCTGGGACTAGAACACACAACCTTCTCGCTGGGAGTGGAACACCTAGACAATCCTGCCCCCAAAGAATCATTGTTATTTCAGATATAGAATTAGAATCAGGTCATTTAGCAGACGTTTTTAACAAAGAGACCCACAGTGAGTACAGTTACAAGTGTTACGTGGAGCAGATAAGGACTAGACATCTTTCTCAAGGCTCAAGAATGCTTACAGGTTGGCCAGCTCAGGGGATAGAACCCACGACCTTCAGGCTGGGAGTCCAACACATAGACCACTAGAATATCACGTACAGGAGGTACGTGAGAGAAAATTGTAATAATAAAATGCTATAATAATTTTAAAATGTACCTATATTATTTTTGTATTGCTGTGTAATTGTGCCGCATAATTTATGTTACGCTATTTTTTTTGTTAATGCTTTTAAAAATGCTTGCGTTGAGAAATAATTTAAAGCGGGGGCAGAAGCCAAAACTAAAATCTTTGTTTTAACTTTGCGTCATCATTCATCGCTTTGTTTTGGAGAGTGTCAGACCGCATCCTGCTGTGGCGGAAGATTGACGATATCTAGCTGTGTCAAGCTAACGTTCTAATAGCATAGATACCTTTAGATCCACTTTGATCTCCAAGGAGAAAGATGGACAGCTTCTCAACAGCATGCGACGTGGAAAGAGGCGTAGATGGTTTGAGAAAGTCAAGGAAAGTAGAAAAAGAGGCCTTAATGGGGAAAGGCAGAGGTGGAGGGAAATGGAAAGGAGAGAAAATGAGAGCGAGGATAAACAGACTTAGAAAAAGCAGTGTTCTGAAAGGCCCAGTATAAATGGCGGCCTCATAAAAGCCTCTGAACTAATTGTACCTTGACCCAAATGGGGGACTCTAGATAGATAGGGAATAAATGGCTTTACACACCAAATCCGCTACGTCTTCGCTGACGCTATTATGTTGAGAATTACAACGGCACGACATTCAGTTACTCACCCCAGTCTCCAGGCCTCAGATCAGAGCATTGCTACCGGTGTCTGGTCTGAATCACCGCTTCTCGCAACCAGCAGAATTTACAGTAGAAGATTTAAAGGTGAAAGTAGGATGGGCTGCGCTTGCAACACCTCCCCACTAAAACATTTCTGAACAAAACAATCACAGTGCACCCGAGCACAAGGATTAAACAATCATTTGTTTAGGATAATCCAGACCACTAGACTATCCTGCCCCACAAGGATTAAACAATCATTTGGTTAACCCTTGTGGGGCAGGATAGTCTAGTGGTCTGGGTGTTGTACTCACAGCCAGCAGGGGGCAGGATAGTCTAGTGGTCTGGGTAGATAGTCTGGGTGTTGGACTCACAGCCGGAAGGTTGTGGTTTCGATCCCCGGAGATGGCCTACCTGCAAGCATCCTTGAGCAAGATGCCTAACCCCTACCTGCACCATGTGATTGTAAGTCGCTTTGAATAAGAGCATCTGCTAAATGACCTAATTTTAGATGTATGTAATGTATAGCCCTGATGTCATTCTGCTAACAATTAAACCAATTAAAGTGACATTCAAATAAAAAAATAAAATAGTCCTTAAAAACGTCGTGACCGTATTAGAAGGCCGGTAAAACTGACTAACCACAGTGTTTTCAGCATCCTGCTGGCTCCAAAGTAAGAATATACCAGTATTTTCAACATCTCATTTGGCAGCACATCGATTCAAAGTTTAATTCGAGTCACTGAGCGTTCCTGCCTCACGTTCTGCACTCGGCAGGCGAGCACGGGGAAACACCCACACCCATGAGAAGGCAACGCATCCACCGTGCAGTCTCAAGCTGCTGAGTTTGAACGAAAGCGGGCCTTCCTCAGATTAATTGTGGCCCACTTTTTACATATTGAATAAAAGTTTCTTAGAGTAGTTCAATGTTGGTGGCGAGGGAGAAGGCGCTAAGTAAGAGAAATCTGTAATAAAGACCCGCTGACACGACTCGGTCACAGTTTAACAATAAGTCAGGTCAGTTGATGGACTGTTATCCAGCAGCTGCTATAGGTTATTATATATGATATAGTGAGATATGAATCTGCATAAGACCTAAACAACAGATCCTCTCTCATATCTTTGTGGAATTTACATTTTTTACACATCGGCAGGTAAACGGTGACGATTGCAGTCTGGCATTTTTGTCCCTATTCTGATTTTATGGGGGTGCGTTCTCCTTTGAACACCGGTGGGTTTAACATGGACCACGTCGGCTCATGACTCCTGTACGTGTAGTGGGCCTACAGGCGGGCAGACTTAATGCTGCATGGAGTTGGGCTGTCCATATACGCTGCCTCCGTCATCGCTGCCACCATCTCCAGTGCCATTAATCAGTCCCCGTAGACTTTGACTGTGGGTGAGGAGAAATGCTGAAGACCTTGGGTGCCCCCTATCCACATTCAGAGGAACTGAACCCCACACAAGTGAGGCCAGTTGTGTGGTGATTTATTATCGCCACACATTTCACAAGAGCTGATCTGTAAAAAGGCAAATGGATATCGGGACAGGGCCTTCTCATACCAAATTGAAATGTCTACCCAGTTTTGATTTATACTAATTTTGTTATTGTGTAGAATGTTGTTGTGTTTTTTTTCAGAATTCATCACTTGAAACTATTCTTTTTTTTTTTTTTACTGAACATAGTTCAAGGTAAACAGAATGTCTCTGTGACTTTAATTTGGAAAACTACTGGTTCTGCCTTTTAAACCTTCACCAAGGAGATACCAAGAAAGGTCACCAAGAAAGTACCCATTTATCAAATCTTACCGTTCCATCGTATCAAATGTAGGCTTATGTTTTTGCTATTTGGTGGACGTTTTTATACAAACATTAAAACTAATTTACACTGACTGCATTGTGGTTCATCTATGATTTGATTGGTTATTGAGCAATCACTAACTAATTCTAGTTAACGTTTCTAAGTGAAATTATTAATTAGAGCGTAAATTCTGCTGCATGCACTCCCTAAACACCCAAAACCATCACTTCAAATTACAAAACTCTCGTTTCACTCGACGGTGCACAGTTTAAGTACAACTTTTATTAATACTGGAATCATCACAGTGCGTTTTGTTACATTAGCAGTGACTAAAGTTAACAAAAAATTAAATAAAAAGGATACATTTTCCAAAAGGAAGACAGAGAAATAAAAACGTATCATCAGCGACGGAGGCGAAACAGCCGTGGGAATGAAGACGATAAATTAAAGACGAAGAGAGAAGGCGCGACAGAGGGAGAGAGAGAAAAACAACAGATCATTGTGCCTGCGGGCCAACTTGGGAGAAAGGTGGAGGAAAAGAGGAGCTTTCTTTTTTTTTCTTTTTTACAGAAAGAAAATGCACACATTGACTCCTTCACAACACTGTCCTCACGCAAATGGCCCCAAGAGATGCTCCAACAACGTTTAGGCGCTAAATTTTCAGAGGGACCTGCGGACAGAGAGAACTCCAGCCCGAGATAAGGAGGATGAGCAGCCAGAGAGAGAGAGAGAGAGAGAGAGAGAGAGAGAGAGAGAGAGAGAGAGAGAAACAGAGAGAGAGAGAGACAGAGAGAGAGAGAGAGAGAGAGAAAGAGAGAGAGAGACAGAGAGACAGAGAGACAGACAGAGAGAGAGAGACCCTTTCACACATGGAACCGGGAACTTTTTCAGGTTAACTTTACATGTAGGTCCACTATCCATAACGATTCCATGTTGAGTGTCACACCTGTCCGGTTTCTTACAGACACAGGCTGGCTGGTATATATAATGTACGCACCTATAATAAACATGATGTCGCAGGATGCATGCCACTATCGTAGACCACAGAATCTCTACCGGTACCACAGATGCGCTGTTAATTCTGTCCTCGGTGGAGATTGATAGAAAACTAGGTTTTAACCCAGAGCATCAACTCTAAACAAGGGACACCAAGACTAATAAAACAAGGCCAGAAAGTTGCGGTGTTAGGCCACATGTGTGCAAGGGTTTTTCAGAGGCAAAAGATCGAGCAAGGAAAAAGAAGAGAAGAAGAGAAAAGGTAACAGACATTTGGTTAAGTTGCCATGGCGCTGGAGCCAGGAACCCGTTTCTGCCACTGCGGTGTGATTGTTGCTGTGGCAGCCAGAGAGTTCATTCTTGGTCCCCTGGAGAATTTCCGCAAGACTGTTTCATTATGTGTATGCGATTGTGAGGTTAGGCGTTGTGTGTGTCCCCGTGTGTGTCCAATGAATTAATTATTGGAAGGCAGTGTCAAATCTGTGTGTGTCTGTCTGTCTGTCTGTCTGTCTGTCTGTCTGTCTGTCTGTGTGTGTGTGTGTGTGTGTGTGTGGGGGGGGGGTGAAGCATATGTTCAGGTGGTCTTACACACACACACACAGTGTGACTTGGACAGATGGCATAAAGAGTGGGTTGTCCACAGAACTAAGCTGAATAAAAACGGCGCAGTGAAACTGTATCGCCTATGGCAGCCAAGACACGTGATTGTACTGGCTCTGCCCAGTTCAGATCAAGAAGAGCATTGATTGATTTAACGAGTAACATTTTGTTATCACTAGTCATTTTGCCACTGTCAAGACAATAGATTAGAAAAAGCACACACTAAAGATTGGTTACACAATTGCGGAACAACTGAATGTGGTATAGTTTTATGACCATTTATAAGTTGTGTGAGTGATGCGGTTTCAACTGTAAACAAACCATGCAATCAGCCTAGCTGTTTGGACTATTTAATGTCCTCTGCATGGCCACCCCCTTGTGGTAGCTAGGGGTACTGCGGCAACACCCCGTTACCACTTTTTAATGTGCACAACACTACCCCATGTGTACCCATCCTAAATGATCTGCACCTTGGTTGGTGCCTTTGATGGAAGGGCCTCCCTGGACCCCAAGGAGATAAGGCCGAGACGTTTGGGAAAGCTTGATCAAAAGCAGTAATTAAAACGTAATCTAGCACTAGGAAGCAGCGTCAGACATCCAGACGGTAAAATAAGTTTGCACTGTGCCGCTCGGCTGTGAGTTTACACGAGCTAAAGCGTAGACAACACCGCCTGCTCTGAGAGCAGCATTCCCTGGGCCCACTGCAATACCACCAGCAAGACATTACACCCCCCAACACACACACACGCACACACATGCACACAGCGTGAAATGAGAGCTTTAGACAACACAGATGTGACAGACATGGGTAAAGATGGGATCACAGTGTATTCTCCATTAATTGTGATGGTGGGGTAACGAAATGACGAGGTTTATTTTACGACCATCACTTTCAGCGGGTGTGTGGAGGGAGGGAGGGAGAGATGGAGGGAGGGAGGAAGAGATGGAGAGAGGGAGGGAGAGAGGGAGAGAGTGAGGGAGGGAGAGAGGGAGAGGGAGAGAGGGAGGGAGAGAGGGAAAGAGGGAGAGATGGTGGGAGGGAGAGAGGGAGGGAGGGAGAGAGGGAGGAGATGGTGGGAGGGAGAGATGGAGGGAGAGAGGGAGAGATGGAGAGAGGGAGGAGATGGAGGGAGGGAGAGAGAGAGGGAGAAAGGGAGAGATGGAGGGAAGGAGAAGTAGAACACGATAATGAAAATGAACAAAAGCCTGAAGAGGAGAAGGAGAGGAAGGATATTTGCTGTAGGACGGGCACACACGTGTGTGTGTGAACGTGCGTGCCCGTGCGTTTCAGGTGTGCTGGGTGCGCACGTATATATATATTGTCTGTGCACGTGTGTGTTCACAAGCCTACTGCATGTCCTCTTTGTAACGTCCACAGTTCCGGCCGTCCCCTTGTGAGCTCGCGGCCACCCACATACACACTGCCTTAGTGGTAGCTGTGCTCCGCGGCCCAGCGGTCCCCTCAGACGGCACACAGAGCAGAGTCAAGTCAGCACGTTGAAAGAGACAAGTCATTGTTTTCTTGGATAACATGTTCGGTGAAGCCTCAAAAGAAAATAGCGGTGTTTCTGTGTTGCTTGCTCATCTAGGTTGACACCCATTGACTATTGTTATTCAATATGCACTGCAGAGTGAACATGCTAACGCTAGCAAGGCCATTAGAGGCGCTTTATTACTTTTCCCGCACATATTTTGAGAAACCAATCAATATTACGTTGGTATCTGTCATTAGCGATACAGCATACGCTGCACTTAGTGCTACCAGAAAACTAATTTACTCATTTTTTGATTATTATTATTCAACACCGGGATTTTCTTTAAACATAGCCACAATAGTACACACATAGCACACGAATGTGGACCTGTATGCAAACAATCACCTATTGCCCTTCCTACTGTTTACATGATACATTTCCCTTTGTTCTGAAGTTACACATTTGAAGTCTCGAGCAAAGTTTTAACAGTGGGAACAAATCAAAAGGGTACATTTACATGACATCACGGCACAGTGAAAACGGTCTGCCAAAAAAAGCGACAAAGGCCATTGCCCTTCCCTTCCCACCCTCTCGGCCAATCATAATCAACATAAACAAACAAATATATCATCCACTTACACATATTGCAACGTCAACAAAAATAATGCAAACCCACTCGCTGAAGCACTACATTTAACAACTGGAGTCAAGTGTTGTGCTCGCAAAGGGTTGGCAAACTGACAAAAAGCTTTGAAATAAATGTTTTCCTCACCCTCCCATTTAAATTAACAGATCTCCATTTTTTTTTTTTTTTTTGGAAAGACAGCAACAGGCATTACTAGAAACAGTGCTCTATTCAAGGCAAAAATAAGAGAGCATGTAAGAGCATAGAGAAAGATGAAGCTAGCTAAGGTCGGCTAAATAAGGACCTGGTCACTGCTAGAGAAGCGTACAGACATGATGTTGAGTTCACTACCCTACAGATCAACGGTCCAAAAAATAAACACAGCCCAACTTTGCGCCCATGTCCTACATCCATATGGTACACTGCTTACTAACTTGTTACAGTTGAAGGGTTTTTTATTTTATTTTTTTTTTTTACATTAATTAATAGTAAGACTAAAGAGTCAAACAGTACTGCGGAACAAACAAAACAAAAAAAAAAAAGTATATTTTCTGTGTTACTTAATATTTTCATACAAACCGTGATACCAAGTCTGTGCCCCTGGTTCTCTTTTACAAGTACAGCACATACATTTTGTATGAACAGGCAGTGAAATGCTCGTTCCCCACATCTTTCGGTCTCGCCCTCAAGCTTAATAAAACAAACTTAAATACCCCCCCCCCCCCCAAACGCTTAGCCATTTTCTCCCATCTGAGAATCCGTGAATAATCTTTTTCCACACTAACCGATCCCCCTCGCCAAGGACTCCCAGTCTGCGCTGACATGAACTGGGCCGTGTGCTCGCTGTGGCGGCACGGTGCCGGGTGGAGTAGTGACGATCACAGACGTCTCTTCATGGGCGAAGAGGCCGTTTAACTAGAACCGATCTGAGCCAGCAGATTGTGCTCCAGCATAACTGTACACGCATACACACAGCTGTCTGCTGTCTTCAAGCCTTCAGATAGCTGTGTGACCTCTCAGCCCCGTTTATTCAAGTTCAAACCTCACCATTCAAATCCCATTTCACGCTAGCGATGGTTGGCATGGCCCACTTTAACAGGTGGTCTTGGAATAAGTGACCACGGGCCAAATTATACTCTCTACTTCCTTTCGCCAGCTCATATCGTACACATCACTCAATTTCCACCTTTGTTTATCACTTACTCTACATCTCCATCACTTTCTTTTCTACAATTATTCAATTCAATTTCCACCGTTTGCTTCAAGGACACGGTATCTTCTATGGGGCAAGCAGCTCGCTCTCTACCGTTCCATATGACTAGAGTGACACTTAGTGGCCAGTCTAGGTACAAACCGTCAAAGTGCTTCAGTTTTCCTGCCTTTTTTCCCCTCCTTTTTCTGTCCAGCTACCAGATTAAAGTAGAGAGAGAAAGAGGGAGCATGTGACCACACTGGCCAGACATTGTTTCACAGTCCGTTCTGTAATATAGCGTTCCTGATGATTGCCTGAATGTCACAGAGACAAAGAACCTAAGACCTACCCTAAACACACCCTCTCATTTGAAAAACAAGAAAATAAAACACATTTATTGCTCCATTTCTTATTAACATTTTCTCTCTGGGTTCTAGAAAATATATATGAATATATATATATATATGCGTATGTGCGTGCATATACTGTGTATATATACACACACACATACATACACACGCGCTCGTATCAACTCTCTAACTTCTCATCGATGGTAACCAGGGGTAACGACAGCACGGTAAAATGGGGGGGGGAGAATACGGCGAACAAAACGACACGCGGGAGAAAAGCCCTGCCCTCACTGGGCCAACTAGCTGTCCTGCAGCAGAGCTTTGCTGACGCGCACACACACACACACACACACTAAGTCACGCGCTGGTGCGCTAAGTGGAGGGGGGGGGGGGGGGGGTCTTGGGTGGAGTTGGGCGGTTAAATGCCAACACGATTTGAACGAACGAAGGGCTATTTAACATCACACGGTGAAACAGGTGAGCGGCTTTGTT